>JACEFZ010003676.1:0-57500 GCA_014155875.1 Cepaea nemoralis | reverse complement strand
TTCCTGATGCCAAGCTCTGTCAATTACAGCAAAATCTTCAGCACGAAGTAATTGATTTGAAATGTAATTCTGCACTGAGATGTAAATTTCTGGAGCTGCCTGCTTCACCTTCAGCTGATCATATGATTTTATTCTGGCGAATATTGCCTGTCGAACAATTTGAACACTTGCGTTCTTTCGCCCAGAGATACATTTGTCGTTTTGGCTCGACTTAAGATGCGAGCAGTCATTTTCTGCAATGAACGTTTTTTTTTTTTTTTAAACCAAAATTCAAAAATAAGCAACGTTCCAGACTCACCGACAGTAACCTAGCTGCGCTTATGACTTTGGGTACGACAGATGTGTGCCCAGACATTGATAACCTGGCGTCTGAACTTAAGTAACTGGTTATGAAGAACAGTTACAATTGTAAATTAATTCATTAATAGTGATTTTCGAAACTGATTTAAAATGTATTGTTAAATGAACTTTTGATTTTAAACCCATCAGCATTAAACCATAACACACATGGATGGTTGAGATGGAGGAGAGAAACAACTAATACAATGCTACATTTGTGCTGAGAAACAGAATATACAATTCTACGTTAGTACAGAGAAACAATGAATAGAATACGTCAGTACAGAGAAACAAAGAATAGAACTCTACATTAGTACAGATAAACAAGGAATAGAACTATACATTAGTACAGAGAAATAGCGAATATAACTCTACGTTAGTACAGAGAAACAAGAATAGAACGCTACATTAGTACAGAGAAACAAGAATAGAAAGCTACATTGGTCCAAAGAAACAGCAAATGTGTTTTACATTAGTACATAGAAACAACGAATAAACCTATACACTATTACAGAGAAATGACGAATAGAACGCTACATTAGTACAGAGAAATAACGAATAGAACGCTACATTAGTATAAAGAAACAACGAATAGAATGCTACATTAGTGTAGAGAAACAACGAATAGAAAGCTACATTAATATAAAGAAACAACGAATAGAACGCTACATTAGTATAGAGAAACAACGAATAGAACGCTACATTACCATAGAGAAACAACGAATAGAACGCTACATTAGTATAGAGAAACAAGGAATAGAACGCTGCATTAGTACAGAGTAACAACGAATAGAATGCCACATTAGTACAGACAAACAAGAACAGAAAGCTACATTGGTTCAAAGAAACAGCAAATGTGTTTTAAATTAGTACACAGAAACAACGAATAAACATCTGCATTATTACAGAGAAACAACGAATAGAACGCTACATTAGTACAGAGAAACAAGAAATGAAAGCTATATTGATCCAAAGAAACAGCAAATGTGTTTTAAATTAGTACATAGAAGCAACGAATAAACCTCTGCACTATTACAGAGAAACAACGAATAGAACGCTACATTAGTATAGAGAAATAACGAATAGAACGCTACATTAGTATAGAGAAACAACGAATAGAACGCTACATTAGTACAGAGAAACAACGAATAGAACGCTACATTAGAATAAAAAACGACGAATAGAACGCTACATTAGTGTAGAGAAACAACGAATAGAACGCTCCATTAGTATAGAGAAACATTGAATAGAACGCTACATTAGTACAGAGAAACCACGAATAGAACGCTACATTAGTACAGAGAAAAAACGAATTGAACGCTACATTAGTATAGAGAAACAACGAATAGAACGCTACATTAGTATAGAGAAACAACGAATAGAACGCTACATTAGTATAGAGAAACAACGAATAGAACACCTCTGAAGTTGGAGTGGATTCGCCTGTTGGTGAGGGACACTGTTAATAGGGAAAGCTAATCCACACGCAAAATTCAGTCCATCACTACTATAAACTGTGTGTACGGACTACGCTTGAGTTCAAAACGAGCGAGCGCAAAAAAAAACCAAACGAACTCTATAATGGTGCATAGAAACAGCAAATGCAATGCTTCATTAGTACAGAGAAACAACGAATGCAAATCTATATTACTGCATAGAGACAACGAATACAACTCTATATTAGTTCAGAGAAATAAAAGATACAGTGCTGCATTATATTAGTGCTGGGAAATATGAATACAAATCTACATTACTGCAGAGAAACAACAAATACAAATCTACATCTACACCTCTTCATTAGTAGAGAAATAATAATTAGAACTCTACATTGATGCAGAGGAATAACGGTTACAACTATACATTTCTTGTTTGGTGGTTAAACTGTCAAAACTGTCATTTACTGCCAATATAGTACCTTACGGTGTAGGGCAGAGGGGTCTTTGAGCCTGAGGAATTAAGGCCGCCTGGCTAGTGCAGTCGCCGCGAGCTGTGCAGGTTAGGATTTTCTTTTTGCCCCCGACAGAAAAAAATCCCACACCTTACCGAGGTATCCTCCCGAAGGAGAGTCCGGCGTTCTAGCCACTTGGCCAACCGCTCCTCGTGGTTTGGTGGTTATGGTTGTGAAAACATTAACACTATTCACCTTTACTCTGTAACAGTCAATTAAAACCGAGAGAAAACTTCACAATTCTGTTCAGAATTAATGCATTGATCCATGTCATTATACTGGACAACATTGCATTATTTCTGCTTGCCATCTCAGAATTCGGTAATCTTACCCGTTTCATTTCTACTTTCATTTATGTCCTTAGTTGGCATGGCCACAAGTATTTCTGTTGTGAATTTCATTTATGCCTAGGTGTGTTTAATAATACCCTTATTTACCTGCCACGTGCTCTTTTTTACATCATAAGACACCAAAATCACAATATACAAAACACTGATCAGACCAGTTGTGCTGTATGGCTCTGAAACCTGGAGTACAACGAAAGGAGACGAAGCCTTGTTACAAACCTTTGAGAACAAAATTTTAAGACGCATCTTTGGACCCATTAGGGATACACAAAGTGGAGAGTGGAAAAGAAGAAGTAACAAAGACATTTATGATCTGTTTAAGTTCCCGCTAATCACTGGTATCATGAAGGCTAATAGACTACAATGGCTGGGGCATATAGAAAGAATGGAAGATAATAGGGAAACAAAACTCGCTTACACTCAGGAAATAAATGACCGTAGACCCCGAGGTAGACCAAGAAGGCGGTGGAGAGATAATACATATACAGACCTACAAGCACTTGGAATCAATGACTGGCAAGAGAAGGTCCGCCAGAGAGACGAATGGAGACGGATTGTATCTGCAGCAAAGAACCTCAATGGCTCGGAACGCTGAAGAAGAAGAAGAAGAAGACGAATGTAGCGAGAGTCTTGGGCTGCCAGAGTAACTAACAACGATTGATTGGAAGAGACTAATGAAAGAATGAAACTACATGCAGCTGTAAGAAAAAGAACTAGTTTTTAACATAGAGCTGCGATTCCTGGACAGTTAGTTAGTAGACAGGCAAAATAAATCCATGGAAGCCTTGGCGATGTGGTTATATAGAATAATGCTGAAAATTCAATGGGCAGCAAATATGAGCAATCGGGGAATTTTGAGCAAGGTTACGTCGCGAAGACAACTTATCACAAACAGAATAAACAGTCATTTTTGGCCACATTATGAGAATGCAAAAACTGGAACATATTGTGACAACCGGAAAGATTTGTGGAAAGAGAGATAGAGGAAGACAGCGAGAAATAAATTCTTGGCAGTCTTGTGTCACAGCACGGAAGGGAGCGAGAAATAAATTCTTGGCAGTCTTGTGTCACAGCACGGAAGGGAGTAAACAGACGAATTGATTCATATTGTCGGAGATCGCAATTTATAGAGAAGCATGTTTCCCACGCCAGCCGGCAAGACACTTGATGATAACAAGAAAAAGACAGAGTTCTTTGGTCATATAATGAGAAGAGGGTACACAAAACATCGTGACGACTGGAAAGATTAGCAGTAGTAGACGCAGAGGCAGGCCGAGAGAAATGCTTTTGGATGGGACTGGACGTGAACATGGGAGGGTGAGGGGTGGGGGGGTGTTAATCATAAACAGAAATGATCCAGAACACCGATGACTATGATGTGTGCCAGGCATGAATGCCTACGCTATTTGGTAAATCACATGATGACGATGAACGCTATATACTCAGTACGTCACCACCCTAAACTTGAGAGTTCCATGGATTCGAATCCTCTTCGAGACCTGGATTTTTTTTTTTTTTTTTCGGTGATAGGGCTTCCGGTCCAACCCGGTCTAAAATGGGTACCAGTAAATGTCTCAAGCGGGCGCGTTAGAGTCATTGATAGGGAACTGCGCTGATAATGTCACTACCACGGTCGGTCGAGGGTTCCATGTCTGGGCTTGTCGCCTGCTAAAGTGAAGGAAAGATTGGCCACTATTCCTCCGTGCATTCGGGCCTCCAAAATGGGGTGGTCCTATCATATCAAGACACATGGCAGGAAACTGCTTCACGACAAATTTTTTAGCAGGTGAATTAGCGAAGTTGATAGGGAACTGAACTGATAATGTCAGGAGCACGGTCGGGCGTAGCTCGATGCCTGGGCTCGTCCTCTGCTAAATGATGGATTTATTGGCCACCTATACCTCCATGCATTCAGGCCTATAAAATTTGGTCGGTGGCCTTATCACATCTCAGACCCACAACAGGAAACTGCTTGAGGGCACATTTTAATTCTTTTAATATCTTGGGAAATAGAAAGGAAAAATATTAACCAAGTGGATAATTTTAAATACCTAGGGACATTTATAACATCAGATGGAAGATGTACAACAGAGATTAACAGCAGAATAGGGCAAGCAAAAACCGCATTTCAGAAAATGAAAAGTATCTTATGCAATAAATCACTGTCACTGAATGTAAGAAAGAGAGTGCTGAAATGCTATGATGAACCAGGTTTGCTGTATGGCAGTGAATCGTGTAATGTAAATGAAAAAATTAGGAAGAAATTAAAAGCAACAGAGATGTGGTTCCTGAGACAAATGTTGCGAATTCCTTTGACTGCCACAGAACTAACAACGACTGCCTGAGACAGGATAATGAAACTAGAACATTATATACTACAATAAGAAAGAGACAAACAGCTTTTTTCAGTTATGTGATAGAAGAGAGGCATTGGAGAACATCGTTACAGCTGGAAAGATCGAGGGGAAGAGAGGCAGAAGCAGACTAAGAGAAATGATGCTGGATGGATTGAGACAGTGGCATGGAAGAATACCATCAGCAGAGTTGATCCAGAACACCAAAGGCCGAGATCTGTGGAGAGACAATAACACCTACGCCAGCTGGCAGGGCACTTGATGATGATGATGATGATGATGATGATGATGATGATGATGACGATGATGATGATGATGATGATGATGATGATGATGAATGTTTTGAGAAGTAAAAAACGGCCGATGTGATACTGACCACAGCGCAATATGTAATAATATTAGACTTGCACCAGATACCCAGTGTGCCTATTGGATTGAAATGTGGTCGTTTTTATTAAAGAGTTAGGGACGCAGAGGTGTTTCCAAAGCACCAGGGCCGGGTTATATACTAGCCAAGACCTATTGTCGCGTCCTCGTCGAGCGTCCTGGGTAACAGGTCCCTTCGGGGTCCTGGCTAAAGTCAGTAGGATCGCCGATTCCTCCGAAGTCGGAGAGTGTCTGCCTGTACGGCGAGGAACCACCAGTCTGCACACCAATAAGCCAGACATGGGACAATCGGATACTCACGCAAACCTCAGGTCCTGTATGACATCACACTGATGTTGGACAACAGGATGCCTTCATCCGACATACAGGACTTCGCGTTAGAGCTCAAGCCAGCGAACACAAGCAAGCAAGCAAGCATTAAAGAGTTACTTTTTTAAAGAGCTTAGGGATGCAACACTCGCAGGAAACAATCACCATCACCCGCCATGACAATAAGTGTTTGTCATCATGATTTGTATCTCAAACATTCAGGGAGTTTCCGCTCAGCTCTTTTATATGCAAGCCTTCTTCAGAAATCAGCAGCTGTTGTGGTAAAGTGGTTATAAACGCAGTTCTGTTCCGCGTGGGATAAAAACGTTTTGAAATAGGTCGGGCCTGTAGCAAGACTTTTCGTGACATAATATGATATAAAGCAGTTGGTTGGTGAATCTTTTGGAAAGCTCACTTTTGGTTATTAAGTCCAGTGCTTTGGCGGTCAATTAGTTTGATTCCTGAAAAGTTAGTCGCAGTCAGCCCCAGAACTTTTGGCTGTTTGTAATTCACGGGAAAATTTACGTTCAGTAATTTGCAACTGCTCTCTGAACGACCGACGCTCATACCATTGTATTAAAACCAGCACAATGCGGTCTGATTTCAAATCGTTTGTTGCTGTGTTTCGAACGAGTTATGGCGAATTGCTTTCGTACACCCTTCGCCACAGTGGACAGCAATAGCGTCGTCTTACTTTCATTCTCTTCATGTCGTTGTGTTACTTTATTTAACTTCTTTATTGTTACACCTGTACTCTTCCTGGTGTCATATATTGTAATATTGACGTGTACGGTGTAGTTTCTCTATCAAGCTTCTAGTACATAACTACAACAATCTGTTATTAATCTACAGTGAGAGTAGTGCCGCCGTTGGTCCTTTTAACTGTTTTGAAATATTTTCTTAATTTAATCATTTCTAAAGTCCAGTTCTATCTTCTAATGGTCTTTTTTCAAGGCCGGTCTTGGATGCTTAGACAAAATATGTAGATATTGTCTTTATGTTTCTTTTCTATACACCGGAAATTATCCAGATGATACACTTTTCAACATCATGTTTGCATCTAAAACTTACACATCCTGTAATTCCCAGTTTCCATTCTAAACTATGGACAGCTTTTTCTTTGTTGAAGTGAAACAGGAAATATTCCAGGTTGTGTGTTTCCATGAATGTATAGAACATATCTGTCATCAACATAATGCAAACATAAGTCTTTATACCGGGGGTTTGTAAAGTCTTACTAAACTTTGTATGTAGAACACATTTGAAAAATGTCATCATAAATTCATTAAATTAGTTACAATAGTCACTGCTATGGTCTATCGTTGCTTGGGGAAGCTGGAAAGTACCAATGAAGTATTCATTATAACAGGTGTTGGAAATGTTTACCACGGGCTTCAAGACATGGCTGTACACGTCTCTTCATATTGTCAAATACCTTCTGTAAGTGTCTGTTGTTATTTCTTGAAAGGTAATTCTGATTGCTTCTTTCAAGTCTTCGGTTATGTGTTCTTGATTGTTTTAAACATTTCATTTAACCCCATAGATAGTAATCTAATGGGGTTAGATCTGGAGAACGAGAAGGCCAAACTCCTCGTGATATTATACGATTTGCGAAAATTTCTTCCCAAAAAAAAAAAACTACAGCGACGCTCTAGCTGTGTGTGCAGTTACACCACCTTGCTGGAGCCACGCTTCTTCAATTTCACGTTCATTCACCTCTCCTATAAAAGGTTCCAGAATATCACCATATCCCAATTTTCTCATCCTATAGAGGCGCTTCATGAAATGCATTTGGATTAAAAGTGCTTAAATACGATTATATTGGCTATTAGCCGGTCTCTCTGGCCGAGGGGTTACACGACTTCCTCCGTAATCCCGTTTATCCACGCAGGGTCTTGCAGCGTGCGAGAATTGGAAGCGGTTCTACCCGCGCTGGTGACTTGCGGGATAAATGAGCCGGCCGCTCAGAAAGCAATGGCCAACTACTGAGCGTAATCTTGCCAAGAAATCAACAATCAGCTGAAAGATGCTGATGTTGACAGCGAGGCCCTGTAAAGGATATGCAAAACATTTTATTTTTTTATTGGCTATTAACGTATCCAGGTAGATTAAACCATGACTCATCAGAGAAAAAATGAATAAAATTTGGTGGAACTGTGGTAAAGCTGTGAAAATGTAAACAATATAAAATGGCACAAAGTAGTGCAGCTTTACATAACAGAATTACGACACATACAAGACGTTGCGGCGATTAGCCCATCAGAGAAGAATGTTACATCGAGAATTGACTCGTCTTCTTTAGCTAAAAATTCTTGAAACCACGGTGGAGCAATTGAATCTGGATTGATTATCACACTAGTATAGTTCAGACACCACAGAAATCCTGTATGGATGAAATGTAATCGTTTTTTTTTTTAAAGAATTTTATGCACTGTGCTCACTGTTCCGTTCACTTGTTGAGACATTTTCCTTAACGACTTGTTAGGATTTTTTAGGTTTCTGTCTGGAATATCTAGACATTTTTCTTCAGACACAGCTGGCCTGCCAGATCGCGGAGAACACATTTTGCGTATCAAGAAACTTATTCAACACATTTCTAACCGTAATGCGACGAGGGGGTTGTGTATCATGAAATCTTGCTATACATCTTTGAACAACCATCCGTGTGTATCGACCACTATTTCGAAACAATCGTTAAACCAAACAAATTCTTTCCGTTGATAATGTGGCATATCCCTTGCAGGACGTTGTAGTCAACACCAGCATTTTTTCAGCTGCTGTTGATTAACTAGGCAAGTTTTACGTTCAGTAGTTGCCATTGCTTTCTGAACGACCGGCTCACATACCTTCCCCCCCCCCCCCGGGTAAGTTACCAGCGCGGCGCAAACCGCTGCCGATTCTTGGAGCTGCTGTTTTCCCCACATGGATATACGGGATTACGAACAATGTCGTTAACCCCTAGGCCAGGGAGACCGGCTATATATATATATATATAGATAAGTAGGTGTTCGTGTTTGAAATGGTAGTCTTATATTTTTCGTCATCAAGTAGTATTTCATCTGTTACAAAGATTGACATTCAAGCTTGCAGGTATTGAACGCCGCGTGTGTTAGCATCCCGGAATAATGGTGACGAGGGGAAGGGGAATGAAGAATATAATACATTTTACTCAGTTGAAAAATAGCCTGTAGTTTACGACATACTGCAGCTGTTTACGTGGGTATATAGAACATCTCGAGTGCAGTTGTATATTCAAAATGTCAAGTATGCTTACTGACGTTAAATTAAAAGCTTTCCTCCCTAATTTAATGCAAACAAATTCATTTTTAAACAGTGTTTGATAAGCGCTAATAAGTAGATGATTCTAACTTGTTTTGTTTCACTCATGGTAGACATTTACATTAAACATGTTCTATTGCTGGTGTTTGTATTTTTCTTCAAATAACGTTATAGTGTTAATTTTTTTATTTTAATTTAATAACATTAACATCATCCTGGTAATCTGTTACCACATTGTTTTGTACGGCGCGCCTTCTGTTGCTGATTTTCTATATTGCATGTTATTATTTTTACTTCTACTAATTTTTCTCCCCGCTGTACCAGAAACATTTAACTGTTGTTGTCCCAACAGACAACTCAGTCAGCAGTGTGGGGAATATGTACATAATGACAACTCATATTTCTTCCCCAGGATGTGAATTTCTCCAAAGTATTTGAGTTATGTGGTGGAGAGATTAGAATTCCTACCGCAGCGGAATTCTCAGATTCGAAAACCACATACATTGCCAGGTGTACTGTTGTAGATGGTCAGGTAAGGCAAGTTTTCAGCCATCTTTATTTATATTTTTGTTGTTTTTGTTATCGTTGTCATTTGGGGGGGGGGGGTATTTTTGGGGGGTGGGGGAGGGGGGTGGCGTTCACTAGCTTTGAGCTCAATAGTAGTAGATACACGTGCTACAACTTCTAGTGCACCGGGCTGATTTTTGCGTATGGAATACTAGTAATTTACATCCCCAGGTCAAGGCTGGGAAGTCAACATTTTAGTCCAACTGACCGGTGTAGGGGTTAAACCCGCTACCTCGGCATCAGCAACCCGATATTTAAAAATTAGCTCTCTTATCCATTCTGCCATGCTGACCTCCTCTTTATCTGTATACAGCTAATAGGCATACAAATGTAGTGAATGCGAGTACATTAAGCAAAGAACCCTGTTACATGTCTTAAGGCTCATATTTGTAAAGACAATCAGCACTCGGTGGGTGATGTCCTCAGTATCACACCGCCTGCCTTTACTTCCCAAGACATTCATTGGTACCTATTTTAGTCTGGATCAACCTGGAAGCCCAGGTCAATTTTTTTTTTATATCCGCCCCGATTCGGATTGAACCCACGATCACCAGGCCGACAGGTTAATGTCTAGACCAGTGATGGTGTATAAACTTTATTTGTACAATAAGCTGTGCTTAATTAATGTTGGCATTGTTAAAATGTTCGCTTTATTAATAGTCATATACATTTGTTTTATCATATATCTGCATGTATGGTTAAACAATGGCTATGCCAAAGAAAAAAGCCAACACCAAAATGTCATATAACAATTTTTTTTTTGTTTCCGCGTTTCCATCCTGTTTCAGGATATTGCGGTCAACACCAGCATCTTTCAGCTGTATGTTGATTCCTAGGCTAGATTACGCTCATCAGCACGCCACGACTTTCTGAGCGACCGGCTCCATACTCTCATAAGTCACTTTTGCGATTCGAACCACTGTCATATAACAATAACTGAGAAAAAACTGTCATTTACTGCCAAAATAGTACCTTGCGGTATATGGGAGAGGGGTCTTTGAGCCTGAGGAATTAAGGCCGCCTGGCTAGTGCAGTCGCCGCGAACTGTGCAGGTTAGGATTTTCTTTTTGCCCCCGACAGAAAAAAATCCCACACCTTACCGAGGGATCGAACCCGGGTCTCCCGAATGAGAGTCCGGCGTTCTAGCCACTCGGCCAGCCGCTCCTCTGTCGGCCAGCCGCTCCTCTAACCGAGAAAATGGTCACGAAATATCTAGGGACAATTATAACATCAGATGCTAGGTGCGTGACGAGGGTTGAAAGAAGAATTTATCAAGCAAAAGCTGCATTTAAGAAAATGAAAGTCACTATTATTGAATGTCAGAGAGTGATTACTGAAATGTAATATTGAACGAGTTTTGCAGTAAGGCAGGGAATCAAGGAACGTGAATGAATCAAATTATTAAGATCTTCGAAGCAAATAAGACATTGTACTTTAAACCATCCATCCATCATGTGCCATGCCGGTAAGCGTGGGCGGTCATGTTCTGCCATCTCACTTGATCACCAGAGTCGTGGATTAGCTCCGTGTTCCTGTCTCGACCATGCCATGTGGCCAATCCATCCAGGTATTTACTTCTCGGTCTCCCCCTTGGTCTCTTCCCTTCGATCTTGCCAGTTGTCACCAAGTTCTTCAAGTCATTTCTTCTCATAACATGCCCAAAAAATGTTGACTGTCTACGTCTAATGACTCTAATCAGTTTACGATCTTCATTTGTTTCTTGAAGGACTTGCTCATTGGTTTTTCTGGCTGTCCATGGTATTCTTTGCATTTTCCTCAGAAACCACATTTCCACAGCCATCAGCTGTTTTTCAGCTTGACTGCTTATTGTCCACGCTTCACATCCATACAAAAGCACAGGTTCTATGTAGCACCTCAACACTCTTTTTCTCGTTTCAATTGATATCTTTTTATTGGTCGGTATGTTTTTCATCTTGCAAAAGGCTACCTTCGCAATGGCAATTCTTGTTCTAATCTCTTCAAGACATCTCCCATCAGATGTTATGACTGTGCTGAGATAACAGCATCGATTCACTTGTTTAAGAATATGCCCATCTACTCGTATATCACATTGCGGTATTTCCTTCTTCCCAGTGACGACCATAATCTGTGTCTTCTTAATATTCAGTTCTAACCCTAGTTGTTCACTGTGTGCAATAACCGCATCTACTAAATTTTGCAGGTCCTGTTCATTGACTGCAATCAAGACTGTATCATCTGCATATCTAATGTCATTGATGTATCTTCCCCCAATGTTGATTCCTTCCATATCTTCTATATTTCTGAATATATTTTCACTGTACATGGAAAAAAGATATGGAGACATTACACATCCCTGTCCTCACACCTCTTTTAATAGGCTGATATTGACCTACATCGTTATCAATTCTAATGGGAGCTTGTTGTTTCCAATATATGTTTTTTACAAATCTAAGGTCTTTTCCATCAGTTTGTAGATCTTTAAGTACTGCAGTACTTTAAACGAATGTTGCGAATTCCTTGGACTGCCAGGGTTAACTAACGATTGCACGGAAAATGCTTATGAACGTAAAACATTATATACAACTATAAGAAAGAAAGAAACAGCGTTCTTTAGTCGTATACTGAGGAGAGAGGTATTGGAAAATACCCTCACGACTGGACAGATCAGTGAGAGGCAGAATAAGCGTGATGATGATGGATAGACTGAGACGGAGGATGGAGGAATATCATCAACAGAGTTGATCTAGAGCACGGCGGGCCGAGATCTGTGGAAGGGTAGTTGGTGGTGCATGTGATGATAATGGCCTGGCGGTATAATATCATCGTTGTTTTTTATCTGTTACATGTGTAATGTTGCGGGGAGCAGAATCATCCGGATGCTGAGGGTTGAATCCAGACCATTGGCTTGGCAGGCAAATGATCTAGCCACTATGCCACTGCTCCTCTCCATATTGTGTATGTAACTTTAATGTATCATTTCCAAAGATACATTTTCAAACGATATCTTCTCTTATTTTCAGCCCTTAAATATTGAGGACTTGTCAAAAGACAGTAGATTTGGTAATGGGCCAGTAAGTAGGTCTTTTTCATTATTTATTTCCTTCGTGCACTTGACACCCAAAAAACCAGATTGTGTATTAATTTATTTAGCATACGTCATGAACAGAAACCTAAAGATTGTGTGTCATTACGTTGTTAAGTTACAAGCTTGTGATTAGCATGTGTTTTATATGCTGCACAGAAAAGCAGGCAAAACTATTAAGGATTGTGCAAAAATTGAAACATACTATCCAAATATGGGAGATTGAAAAGTCATAAAATGTCCAGTCTCTTCTAGGCCCTAGAAGCTTGTTAATTTATTTTATTTAGAATAATAATGACATTAAAAGTCAAGATTGTTAAACTGATAGGGAGTTTGACTTTGAGCTAGGTGACCTTAATGTGAGCTTAAGATTATGTGATGATGAGTTGATGTGAGAAATAAGTGCCTGTTGTTGCTATGGTGATAAAAGGGTTCCTTTAAACCTAGATATAGTAATTGTGGAATTTGTAGGAAATCACCTTATGTCAAAAGTGACGTCTGGCACATTACAAAGTCAGGAACTATTTGACGTCTGTTGAAAATTGCAGTTATATCTGTCAGAGGAAAACCGTTAAAATCTTTTTTCTAGATCCGGGATAGGTGAAAAATTCTGTAGTTGAGCAGAGTATGGCACTCACTTGTCCTGATAGTCGTAAACTGTCGTCAAATGCAATGGTAAAAACAAAACGTATGAATTTGGAGGGCACGTGGAAACCACCACATTATCTTCCCAAGATCTCATAAAATTATACTTAACCAAGTTGACAAATTTAAATACCCAGGGGTAATCGTCAAATCAGGTGAAAGGTGTATGAAAGAAATTAAGAGCAGAATAGGTTAAGCAAATCCTGCATTTAAGAAAATTAAAAGTATCGCATGCAATATGTCACTATTGTTAAATGTTAGAAAGAGAGTACTGAAATATTATATAGAACCTGTTTTGCTGTATCATATGGAATTATGAAACATGAAAGAAATAATTAGGAAGAGCTTGAAAGTAATAGAGATGTTCCTCAGACAAACGTTACGAATAACGTGGACTGCAGAATAGCTAAAAACGATTGCCTGGAAGAGGCTACTTAAAGTAGAAAAACCTTAAGAAAGAGACAAACGGCATTGTTTCGTCATGTAAAGTCGCTTAAAGTCGACAGGGTCAACTTCATTGCACCAGGTTTTATCCCATACCGCTCGGTCTCTTTCCGCAGCACGGAAAGCGTCGCACAAAGCACGAACTCCGTAGCTTTTAGCGACGACCCACAGGAGTCTCCGAAATATTTAACTCGTAAACCGAAGGACGCGGCCCGGAATCGAACCCACAACCTTCGGAGCACGAGTCAAACGGCTTGACCACTTCGCCACAGAGACTCCCGTTTCGTCATATAATGAGATGAGAGGCACTGGAAAACATTGCGATGATTGGGAAGATTAGTGGAAGAAGTGGTAGAGGCAAACGGGGAGAAAGATGCTGGATGGACTGCGACTGTGGCATGAATGAATATCTGTAAAGTAGATTCAGAACATCAAGGACTGAGATGTGTGGAAATCTGAGACACAATCTGTTTGTTAAAGCAATTAACTGCGTGATGTTATATGAGTCTTTCATGTATGCGTCACATGTCACAGATACAACAGGGTGTGTATTTCCGCTGCGTAGAAGGACCGTTTTAAAGCTAACTTTTCAGTAGTCATTGTACAACGACCACAGGTTCATGCAGTATTTGTGCCTAAGAACATATGTGATTGAATTAACATTACTACAGAACACAGGTTAACCCTAGTCCCAGAAGGGACTTGTTTGACTTCATTATCATCATGTTCATCATCATCATCATCGTGTGCCATGCCACATGGGAAACTCGTTCATGTATCTCTATAGATTTCACTCAATGGCGTTCTGGATCACTTCTATTGGCGTTATTCCTCCATGCCACCGTCACAGGTCATCCAGCATCATTTTTATCAGTCTGCCTCTGACTCTTCTTATCTGCTTCATGATGAAACATTTAAATAAAAAATAACAACTCATTGTACCTCACCTCAGTGGATTACACCACTGCAATCTTCAACCTACTTCTTCAATAGATTCAAATCACGAATGCAGTTTTTTTCAAATTTCCTTGTGAAATTTAATGTGCTCTTTTGAGAGAGCAAGTAGTCTGCAATTTTGGATCAGAAATGGTGTTAATCCTTTTATTGCGACATAGTCCATGTTCATTTCAATGCTCGTCAATTAATCTTACATGCTCTGACCTATTTCCCATTGGAAATTTGTTTTAAGTAATAATAAAAACAAAGTCCCTTAGCAGGAAGCTGCCGTGTGTACGTGAAGTGTTAGGACCGTTCCATTGTGTAGGCCTGAGTGCACAGAGGATTGTGTGGTCCTTCTGTCCCTCCTGTAGTGATTGTCGAGAGTAGACATCGAACGTTCGCCCGACTGCGTTCATGTCATTGTCAGTGTGGCATCCTAACCGCTACACTAACGCATCTGCTATTGGAAATTCAACCCCTTGAGAAATTGATCTCATTGCAACAGGTAGAATGGATTATTGATTTTACAGAGGTTTTTGTTATAAACTGATGCATTTTAGGTTTACCAGGTAGAAATAGTCTATTGTATGATTGTTCAATTGTCTCAGTATCATCGTAGTAGTGGTAGTAGTAGTAGTAGTAGTAGTAGTAGTAGTAGTAGTAGTAGTAGTAGTAGTAGTAGTAGTAGTAGTAGTAGTAGTAGTAGTAGTAGTAGTAGTAGTAGCAGCAGCAGCAGCAGCGGCGGCAGCAGGAGTAGCAGCAGCAACAGCAGGAGTAGGAGTAGTAGCAGTAGTAGTAGTAGTAGTAGTAGTAGTAGTAGTAGTAGTAGTAGTAGTAGTAGTAGTAGTAGTAGTAGTAGTAGTAGTAGTAGTAGTAGTAGTAGTAGTAGTAAAACACGATGAAATAAAGAACTGAACAGGACCAGGAAACATTTCGTGTTACAAAATGAACATCTCCTAGTTCCTCTCAGTTGAAGTTTTAAAAATAATGTTTATATGTCATACAGAACCGATTTTAACATGTAGCTATTAATTAAGGACAATTAATAAAGAAGTAAATCATCCATTGAAACTACAGAAATTTGTTTTACAGAATAATGCTGAAAATGTATTAGCTAAACTGAGCAATGTATATTGCTTTGAAGAAAGCTTAAACACAACTTATCAGAGACGTCGGAAACAGGCAACCACAATTTTTGGCGACGTTATGAAACGACTAACATTGGAATGTAAAGTAACAAAATGAAAGGTAACGAAAGGGAAAGAGATTGCAGAAGATAGGAGGAGGAGAATCTTGAAAAACTATTATTATATCATGGTCAAATAATCAGTACATGAATTGACACATTCTGTTGGAGATCATAAGACGTGGAGATGCATGATCGCCTAATCTAATTGGTAAAATACACTTTTGATGATGAGTAAACGATAATGTGAAATGAACAGTTTAATCACCCGATTAGTAAGACACACAGAAAATCTGAAAGTTTTGTACTGTTGTGTTGTTTTGATCACTTATTTTATGCGTAAAATTAAGTTAGAATAAATTGTTTACTAATTATTAAAAGAATCGTTTATTTAATTTGAACGTAATGTATAGCAGATGGAACTTGGTTTATTAAGAGAGTTCTGCAGCATTATGTAGTAACAAGATAAAAACAACATTTGGTAAAAGTATCTGAAATATCAACTGTTTAAGTCCCCGCTAATCACTGGTATCATGAAGGCTAATAGACTACAATGGCTGGGGCATATAGAAAGAATGGAAGATAATATGGAAACAAAACTCGCTTACACTCAGGAAATAAATGACCGTAGACCCCGAAGTAGACCAAGAAGACCGTGGAGAGATAATATATATATATATATACAGACCTACAAGCACTTGGAATCAACGACTGGCAAGAGGAGGTCAACCAAAGAGACGAATGGAGACGGATTGTATCTGCAGTAAAGAACCTCAATGGCTCGGAACGCTGAAGACGAAGACGATCTGAAATAATAGTCGAGAAACACACCAGAAATTTTGCGCGGAAATGCTGTCTTTAAGAAAATAATAATTTGTTGACCTTCTGCTGATGCCAAATTTCACATCTTTTGTTTGTTGATCTCCTGATGATGCCAAATTACACATCTTTTGTTTGTTGATCTCCTGATTATGCCAAGTTACACATCTTTTGTTTGTTGACCTCCCTCTGATACCAAATTACACATCTTTTGTTTGTTGATCTCCTGATGATGCCAAGTTACGAATCTTCTGGATAGTCGTTTCATGGCTGAGAGGTTACCGTGTTCCCCTCGGGCTCAGAACATCCGGGGTCGATCCCAGCGTAGGCTTGGTAATTTTTCATAAGACCAGCTGATTTCAAATGATAGCACACATCCTTTTCTTTTGGGTTGTTAGATCGGATACCTACCGTTCTCGGATAAGGGCGACAAACGGGAGTTCCGGTGTTCAAGCTGTGCACGTTAAAAATCCCATGGCAGATGGAAAGCGCAAACAGTAGGCCGTAAGGACGCTGCCCTTGCAGCGGAAAGTAAACCTACCCACGGGAGAGTCCATTATCTTGGATAGAGGAAGCAGACCTTAAACAAATGTTGAAGTCGGACACACTAACTTTTGAAGTGCACAGCCAGGTGTGACGCACTTCCCTCCAAAGAGGAATGAAGAAGGAAGGATTATGCCAAGTAACAAAAGTACGGACTTTCTTTCTTAAACAACTGTAAGTGACAGAAAAAACGTGTATATCGTATCTGGCTTCAGCATAAAAAAATTGTATTCTACGACCATCAGTCATAATTTCATGCACTCAATTGATTTAGACCAATGTTATCTTTTCTTATAGGCGCACTCCGCAGATGATCAAAATTTTACAACGAAAAGTGTTCTTTGTATGCCCATTCACAACAGTGATCATACAATTATTGGAGTCACACAACTCATCAACAAAGTCAACGGACAACCTTTTGATGACAGTGATGAGCATCTTCTAGAGGTAAAAAGTACACATCTGCATTTAAACAGTGTTTGTTTTATTTAATACGTATTGCTTTTCATATCTTTTATATATTGTATCTTATGAGATAAGTCACTATCATTCAATGTAAGAAAGAGAATGCTGAAGTGCTATTTCAAGCCTGTTTTGTTGCATGGCAGTGAATCTTCGAATGTAAGTGAACAAATTAGGAAGAATGTGGAAGCAACAGAGATGAGGTTCCTAAGACGAATGTTGCGAATTCAGAGTAACTAAAGACGATTGCCCGAAAGAGACTAATGAAACTAGAACTTTATACACAAGAATAAGACAGTGACAAAACAGCTTTCTTTGGTCGTGTGATGAGAAGAGAGGCATTGGAGAACATCGTGACAACTAGAAAGATCGAGGGGGAGGGAGGCAGAGGCCGACCAAGAGAAATGATGCTGGATGGATTGAGACGGTGGCATGGAGGAATATCAGCAGCATAGTTGATCGAGGCCACTAAAGACCGAGATATGTGGTGAGGCATGAACACCTACGCTAACTGGCATGGCACTTGATGATAATGATGTATTGCTTTTTGCGTTCATGTTAGATCACATTATTTTCACATGTATGTCAGTTTCGGTGGATCTTCAGCATTCTTTGCCTCTTGCCTGGTGGTGGGATATGACATTTTCGGTTCTGTTCATGTTCTGATATCCTCTCACTTAAATTCTTGTCTTCCGATTGCACAATTGTCTTTTACCTTTACCATAATTATATTTTCCAGTTATGTGTTAGCTTTCTATATTTCCAAAATATCTTATTTGTATAATAATTTTGTTTTTTCAGTTAGTATTAACTCTTTAAAAATTCTCAATTCTTTTATGATTCTCAAGTCTTAAAGGATCCTTAACTCGTAAATGGTTCTTAACTCTTAAAGCAGTGGTTCTCAACCGTTGGTGAATTCCCCCCCCCCCCCAGGGGGGAAAGGGGGGATTAAGATTATTTCAAGAACGCGTTAATACAAGAACCGATTACTTGATATTGTTTTTCCCTTCATACTTTACGGTTCTGTACGTCTCAGCCTTCTGAAATTAAATTTATAACGTAAGGAGACCCGCAAATCACGTTTTATGTAGACGTCTAGAATTGTTTTAGTATGTGCTATTAAATTTAGCTTCCATTATTACGTATAATGTGTGTGTGTGTGGGGGGGGGGGGGGATTTTAGGGCGGAAATACCAAAGGGGGGATGTCGTTCTGAACTTATGGTGGTGAGGGGGGGGGGGGGGGGCACGAGGCCAAAAAAGGTTGTGAACCACTTTCTTAAGGGATTCTTAACTTTCAAAGGATTTTTGACTCTCAAAGGGCGTAAGGATTTGGTGCGGGATTTTTCTCGCGAGCTTTAATTTGCAGTTGAAGAATAAGAGTTGGTTTTTTCATGATTTGGAGAATTATATTAACATTATCTTCTTATAGTCCATGTCGTGTGACGTTAGTAATCATACCTGTTTACAACCTTCTGTCTCGTGTGTTGTCAATCTTTTCTGATAAAAATGTTCCTCAATGCTTTGATGTTAAACTGTCTAGCATCTTCTATCTTGGTTTCCCCCTGCTTCTCCTCCTCTCAAACTTTCCCGTCTTGATGACATACTCTAGCTTTCCCCTTCTCGTGACATGCCCAACACCTGTGGACTGTCCTCTTCTGGTACGAATAGCCAGTTCTCTTTGTGAGTTAACCTCTTTCAAGATATCTTCTATGCTCTTTCTATCCGTCCACGGCATCTTCATAATTCTTATATAAAACCACAGCCCTGCAGCTTCTACATAATTCCTCACTAGTCTGCTAATTGTCCATGATTCGCTTCAGTACATCAGGACTGGCTTAGTATTACTCTTAATAACTATTTTCCTCACCTGAAGAGACAAAGTAAAATTACAGAGAATATTCTTCATCTTATGAAATGCTACCTTTGTTTCGGCTGTTCTACATTTAACTTCCTGAATACAACTTCCATCTGCTGTTATTAATGTACCTAAACTCTTAAGTACATTGCCTTGTTTAAGACTGGTTTAATTCACTTTGATGTTGCAATCGGGGGCTGAGTGGTCTCGAGGTATGGTGTCCGCCTTGAATGGTGGAGGTCCCGGGTTCAAGCCCCGGTGACTGCTGGGATTTTTTCACGTGGAATTCTAGTAAAAATATTTCCCCTGGTCTCTGCGTAGCGAGATTGGACGCCCGTGTGTACTGTTGCGCACGTAAAAGAGTAGCTTAACGGCGCTGCCCGGGCAAAATTTCAAGTTAAAAATCTACACAAATTATTTCATGATCCTCGCCTGTGCTACGGAGTTCGTGCACTGAGCTGAGATTCTCCGGACTCAGGCTTGAGTTAGGAGTAGAACGGGGCACCTATGGGTTACACCCGTGTGTCATGATGTTGATCCGTCGACAAAACTAAACTAAACTGATGTTGCATTTTGGTATATAATTTGTCTTTGTAATAATCACTACTTCTGTTTTATTTTTCTATTATTCTAAGTCCTTTGTTTTGACTCTGTTGCGATTATATCTATAATTTCTTGTAACTGCGTTTCATTTACAGCGACCAAAACCATGTGTTCAGGATGCTGCACGTTGTGTACATTATTTCCACCAGTGGTGAGAAACAGACGTTGCTACTGCAACACACGTTGTGTACATTATTTCCACCAGTGGTGAGAAACAGACGTTGCTACTGCAACACACGTTGTGTACATTATTTCCACCAGTGGTGAGAAACAGACATTGCTACTGCAACACACGTTGTGTACATTATTTCCACCAGTGGTGAGAAACAGACGTTGCTACTGCAACACACGTTGTGTTCATTACGGATTCAAAGAGTATGCTTAGCAAGGTTGAGAAAGGAATGTTTCGTGTGGAATGGCTCTCGTCGCTTCAGAGGTCACAGATTATGAGAATTGTATGGATATTTTGCCCTGGCCATGCGGGTGTACGGGGGAATGAACAGGCTGATAGGCTAGCAGGGAATGCACCTCTTGGTGGTAGTTTGCCTATGGACAAGGGGGAGGTGGTCATGCGCTTGTGGGACCAGGTGGAGAAGGCGGAGGAACAGATTGAGAACCCATATGTGGAAAGAATGAGATTGCGGGGAATCGGCAGGGTTTCTGGAAGAATCTCAAAACTGAGAGGGAAGACCAGGAGAACTTTTAATCAGATAGCGGTGGGAACGATTAGTAGTATGACTCTTCGCTGGCTGTTGAACGAGGGGACTGAGCACGTATGGGAATGTCCTGAGTGCAGTGATGTCGGTTCTTAACTCAACTCAACATTTCCACATACCGATACTGCTGGCATATCTTTTATGGATTTCATTATTATTTCGCTGTATACATTGAGCAAATCGGGTGACAACTCTGTCTAACACCTTGTTAATGTGTTTAAAGATTCCAAATTGGTGGTCAGTTCTTAAAGTTGTTCTTTGTTGCCAACACATGTTTCTTTATTATTCAAATATCTTTACTATCAGTATTTAAAATTCCCAACATTATAATCATATTATCGTGTTTCATCTTATCAATTGCCTTGTGGCTGTGTTCAAATGACAATAAATTACAGATATGAAATCCAACAGATTAATTCTTCATCCTGTTGAAGTGGCAAACTATGCCAAAGTCTTAAATGTGCAAAGTGTTTACAACTCTGTGAAGGAATTAACCAAATCAAAATTTAGTGAAATTTATAACAAAATATCCTTGAATTTCCATAAGGGAAAAAACTCCCGAAAATGTTTATTAAAAAATTGAACTTGAGATTCTTAAGCCGTTTAATTCAACTGGTTTAGATAAACAGGCTAAACAAATGTATTAGAATATATGGAAGATAATAGAAATATTAGCAAACAACTGAAAACAAATACTGCTAACATAGGCCTATAATAATACCAGACATCAAAGTTCCACAGCATGGGAAATGTGAAGTCAAATTACTGACTGATGGTGAATAGGCCTACTGGTAGTAATACAGTTCCAACTTATAGCAACGGTCGTCCCATAATTTCCCTATTCCTGTGCTAGCGAAAATCACACGAAATGCTCATCATTGTCGTTTGTGAACTCGTTAAGGGGACAGTAGCTTCGACAAGGCCAAATCACCAGCGCAACCACAAGTCGCCCTTCACTTGAAAATGAAGTTCATTATCGAAGAAGACAGCTGTTCGAAGAAATACATGTAACCGGCACACATATAAAGTGCATACAACACAAACTGATATTAACAATCAACTTCCACACAAGTTTAATAATAGTGGAAGGTAAACTTAGACAAGGCCAAATCGCCAGACATCGACAACAAGTCGTTCTTCACTTGAAAATGCAGTGTACTGTCGAAGAAGACAGCAGTCCAAACAAACACAAGTAAACGATACACTATATGATCAACAGTACATAAACCACAAGTTTACATTAGCAATCCACTTCCACACAAGTTCATAAGGAAAGTAAGTAAAATATTTCTTATACTGCATCAACCAGATTCTTAAACTCCTGAGCAAGCTTTCAATATGATGGTGTTTGATAGCGAGAATGATCATTATCATGATGTAAATATTAAAATATGGTGTTGTGTGTGTTGTTTTTTCCCCAGACATTTTCCATATTCACCGGCTTAGGCATCCATAACTGCCAGATGTATGAGAATGCGTGTCAGCTAATGGCCAAACAGAGTGTTGCCTTAGAGGTGCTGTCATATCATGCCACAGCCAGCAAGGAAGAGGTGGAACGAGTTATGGTAAGGGATTTATTTACAAGGAAAGGCAAAACGCTAATGGAGCTTTTATTTTATTTATGTAATGACATAGTGCTTAGCATTATTGCCCGCCAAGATAGTGGTCTATGTTCAATGACCAGCAGAAGCTGGATTAATGTTTTTTTTTCCCTTCTAATGTGGCTCTTGGATGATCGACACAGTCTCGGGGTTGGCTGGTTGGTCCTTTGGAAGAGTGAGTTTTACTCAAATGTCCAGCGCATGACGTTCTGTTCGTTTGGGTCCTGAAAAGGGTCTTTTAATCTATCGGAGTATGGCTAGAATAGAGACGTTTCTGACAAGCAGTCTTCATCTATCGGATCGGCGTAATTTAGAGTAGAGACGTTTCTGACAAGGGGTCTTTATCTATCGGAGTAAGGGTAGTGTAGAGACGTTTCTGACAAGCAGTCTTTATTCATGGGAGTAGTGTAGAGACGTTTCTGACAAGCAGTCTTTATCTGTCGGAGTAAGTGTAGTGTAGAGACGTTTCTGACAAGCAGTCTTTATTCATGGGAGTAGTGTAGAGATATTTCTGACAAGGAGTCTTTATCTATGGGAGTA
This sequence comes from Cepaea nemoralis, assembly GCA_014155875.1. Classification (NCBI taxonomy): domain Eukaryota; kingdom Metazoa; phylum Mollusca; class Gastropoda; order Stylommatophora; family Helicidae; genus Cepaea; species Cepaea nemoralis. The sequence goes on along the minus strand of JACEFZ010003676.1, from coordinate 34,552 downwards.
AGGCTAGTGTAGAAACTTGTTGACAAGGAGTCTTTATCTATGAGAGTAAGGTTAGTGTAGAGACGTTTCTGACAAAGGGTCTTTATCTATTGGAGTAAAGCTAGTGTAGAGACATTTCTGACAAGAAGTCTTTATCTGTCGGAGTAAGGCTAGTGTAAAAACTTTTTGACAAGGAGTCTTTATCTATGAGAGTAAGGTTAGTGTAGAGGCGTTTCTGACAAAGGGTCTTTATCTATTGGAGTAAAGCTAGTGTAGAGACATTTCTGACAAGGAGTCTTTATCTGTCGGAGTAAGGCTAGTGTAGAAACTTGTTGACAAGGAGTCTTTATCTATGAGAGTAAGGTTAGTGTAGAGACGTTTCTGACAAAGGGTCTTTGTCTATTGGAGTAAAGCTAGTGTAGAGACATTTCTGACAAGAAGTCTTTATCTATGGGAGTAAAGCTAGTGTAGAGACGTTTCTGACAAGGAGTCTTTATCTATTGGAGTAAGGCTTGTGTGGAGACGTTTCTGACGACAATGAACCAAAATGCCATCTCCACATGACCGTGTTGTAAAGCTCTCCTTCCGTTCTTCAAGTCCAGAAACCAGTTGTGTGTGTGCAAGACCAGAACTGGGACTTCACATCTGCGGAGAAGCATATAGGACGTAATTAGGTACAGATTCAGCACAGCGCATAGACTGGCTGAGATTAAGCCTAAGTTGTCTGCACGTTCTATGTATTTCATTGTCAATAGATTCCAACCCAATGCCAAAAGGGAACTCAGCCGCATAGAATTTGTTAATAAAATAAAGGACTCTTTACTCGTCTTGTCTGTGTACCAAATTATAGAACTAGCAAGGACCCCAAATGTGTGTGTACCAAATGATAGCATCACCAAGGACCCCAATGGTTGTATACCGCTATCATAGGACCAGCTGAAAACCCCAATACATGTATACCACTATAATAGCACCAGCAAAGATCGCAATGTTTCTATACTGGGATCCGCATATGCTATCATTATTCTGTTGTGAGTTTATTTTATCATTTTATAAAACACTAGCTGACCCGGCCCGGCTTCGCCCAGACTCTGGTGGGGAGCATCTCATTTAATTCATATAAGTAGTCATATAAGTTCTCGTTTCCGTTACCGACTATCTGTCTGTCTGTCTGTCTGTCTGTCTGTCTATCTGTCTGTCTGTCTGACCCGGCCCGTCTTCGCCCAACTCCTGGTGGGGAGCATCTCATTTAATTCATATAAGTAGTCATATAAGTTCCCGTTCCCGACTGTCTGTCTGTCTGTCTGTCTGTCTGTCTGTCTGTCTGTCTGTCTGTCTGTCTATCTATCTATCTGTCTGTCTGACCCGGCCCAGTCCATGGTGGAGAGCATCTCATTTAAATTATATAAGTAGTCATATAAGATCCCGTTCCCGACTATCTGTCTGACTGTCTGTCTGTCTTGGGTAAATGTAGGAGGGAGGAGGAAGAGGGAGGTGGAGGAGGGAAGAGGAGGGAGGAGGAGAGAGGAGACAGGAGGAGTAGGGAGGAATAGGAGGGATTAGGAGGAGGAGGGAGGAGTAGGGTGGAGGAGGAGTCAAGGAGGAGGGAGGAGGAAGAGGGAGTAGGAGGGAGAAGGAGGGAGGAGGAGAACGCAGGAGGAGAAGGGAGCAGGAGGAGGAGAGGGAGGAGGAGGGAGAGGGAGGAGAGGGAGAGGGAGGAGGAGGGAGGAGGAGGAGAGAGTAGGAGGAGGGAGGAGGCGGAGGGAGAAGGAAGAGGGAGGAGGAAGAGGGAGAAGGAGGAGGGAGAAGGAGAAGGAGGAGGAGGAGAGAAGAGGAGGAGGGAGGAGGAGGAATGTGAAGGGAGGAGGTAGAGGGAGGAGGAGGAGGGAGGCGGAGAGAGGAGGAGGGAGGAGGAGGAAGAGGGAGGAGGAGGAATGTGAAGGGAGGAGGGGGAGGAGGTAGATGGAGGAGGAGGGAGGAGGAGGAGGTAGAGGCAGGAGGAGGGAGGAGGAGGAGGGAGGAGGCGGAGAGGGAGGAGGAGGAAGGAGGAGGGAGGAGGAGGGAGGAAGGAGGAGGAGGAGGAGGGAGGAAGGAGGAGGAGGAGGAGGGAGGAGGAGTGATGAGGAGGAGGAGGAGGAGCGAGGAGGAGGAGGGAGGAGGAGGAATGTGAAGGGAGGAGGAGGGAGGAGGTAGAGGGAGGAGGAGGAGGAAGGAGGAGGGAGGAGGAGGAGGGAGGAAGAAGGAGGAGGAGGGAGAAGGAGGGATGAGGAGGAGGAGGGAGGAGGAGGAAGAGGGAGGAGGAGGAATGTGAAGGGAGGAGGAGGTAGAGGGAGGAGGAGGAGGTAGAGGGAGGAGGAGGAGGGAGGAGGAGGAAGAGGGAGGAGGAGGAATGTGAAGGGAGGAGGAGGAGTGAGGAGGAGGAGAGGGAGGAGGAGGGAGGAGGGAGGAAGAAGGAGGAGGAGGGAGAAGGAGGGATAGGGAGGAGGGGGAGGGAAAGAGGAAGAGGGTAGGAGGAAGAGTGGAGAGGAGGAGGGAGGAGGTAGAGGGAGGAGGTAGAGGGAGGAGGAGAGAGGAGGAGGAGGTAGGAGGAGGAGGAAGAGGGAGGAGGAGGAAGGAGGAGGAAGAGGGAGGAGGAGGGAGAGGGAGGAGGAGGAAGGAGGAGGAAGAGGAAGGAGGAGGAAGAGGGAGGAGGAGGAGGGAGAGGGAGGAGGGGAAGAGGGTAGGAGGAGGAGGAGGGGAGAGGAGGAGAAGAAGGGAGGAGGGAGGAGGAGAGGAGGAGGAGGAGGCAGAGGGAGAAGAAGGAAGGAGAAGGAGGAAGGAGGGGGAGGAAGGAAAGGGAGGTGGAAGAGAAGGAGGAGGGAGGAGGAAAGAGGTAGGGGGAGGAGGAGGTAGAGGGAGGAGGAGGAGGAAGGAAAGGGAGGAGGAGGAGGAGGAGAAGGGAGGGGGAGGGTGGAGGGAGGAGGTAGGAGGGGGAAGAGGGAGAAGAAGGGAGAAGGAGGAGGGAGGATGATGAGGGAGAAGGAGGCAGGAGGAGGAGGAGGGAGGCAGGAGGAGGAGGGATGAGGAGGGAGAGGGAGGAGGAGGGAAGATGGGGGAGGAGGCGGAGGGAGTAGGAGGGAGGAGGATGGAGGAGGGGAGAGGAAGAGGGAGAAGGAAGAGGGAGAGGGAGAGGGAGGAGGAAGAGGAGAAGGGTGGAGGGAGGAGGTAGAGGGAGGAGAGAGTTCGCCATTCCGAATTCATACTCGTCTAGTTCTTCCCTTCTACACGACTGTAGATAACTTCCTTACACATAAAAAGATTAATTGTTATTGATATTGCCGTGGCATGGAGGAATATCAGCAGCAGAGTTGATCCAAAAAACCAAAGACTGAGATCTACGGAGAGCCATGAACGCCTACGCCAGCCGGCACGGCACTTGATGATGATGATTGCCGTGTGACGATTCTGTGTAGTCACGACATTTTCTTCCCTTTCCCTAGCGTTTTCGTTCGGGGATTCTTTCATCATCATCAACATATATTTACGTACGTATTTTGGGAGGGGGAGGAGGGAGGAGGAGGAAGAAGAAAAAAAAACTATGACAGTTGACAGCTCTGGAATTATAGGAAGGCGTGTAGAAAATTTCATCTCAATCGGATGGGCCGTTCGCGAACAAATAAAGGACATACATATATACATACATACATATATACATACATACATATATACATTCTTCTTCTTGTGTCCTGTGTTTCCCACTGGAGCATATGCCCTCATTGAGCGCATGCTGAGCCGTCATATCCTTTGCTATCTCCTCTGACTCCTTCCCTGCCCTCCCCATCTTATTTACCTGTTTCTAATTCTCTTCTATGTGTGTCTTTTAAGGTCTCCCTCCATTTCGTTAAGGGAGATACGGACGCGGTTCGTAATCCCATATATCCGCGTTCGAAACACGGCTGCACGCCATTTGGCAGCAGACCGTGTTGCTCTGTTTTTATTTTACGAAAAGGTATGGGTGCTGGTCGTTCAGAAAGCAATGGCAAACTGCTGAACGTAAAACTTGCCAAGACATCAACAACAGCTAAAAATGCTGGTGTTAACTGCAAACGTCCTGTACAGGATATGCAAGTAACCTTTTTTTTAAACTATTTCCTTAGCCCTGTTAATTCCACAGAAAAGACTTTATAGTTACACTGTTATCAAGTTTGCCCAGTTTTGTCGCTGGAATCTCTCAGTAAATTTCATGCTGGTGATTCTATCTTACTATTTCAGTCCTTCAATTCGGCAGGCGGTAAACTAACTGCTCTGTGGGGAGAGACTAATCTAAGTGGCAAATACCCAATGTAATGAAGTCGACTCTATTGCTCGTTAATCCCTTGTTTTAATAATTGAAATTAATCAGTACTAAACTGCTTACGCTTTATGCTTTCCCTCCACCGAGAGATTTGTTAATGTAGCATCCTTTTCACTGGGCGTCCATTTTATTGCAATTATTGGAGAAAGCTCGACACCCATTCCTCTACGCCAGGATCAGACCTCGTCTGTTCTCTTAAAATAGGGGGCTGCTTTTTCAACCATTGCTTTATAATACAATTAATACTTGTATTTGAAATAGTATCTGCAATGTTTCCACGCGATATACAAGTATTAAGAACCTATGGGACAACACCAGCAAGAAAATTAAAGTAACATTTTCAAGAACATTAGTTTTTCCTGTGGTAATACATGAATGTGGGGAATGTACTACTGTATTTTGTAGTCACTAAGAAGAAAATTTGGGTTTTAACTTACAAGTTGCAGAAACATTCTTAGAATACCATAGACAACGAAAATGAACAATATTGACACTACAAGATCTGTACGTCAAGAAAAACTAACTCATAAACAGGTTTATGTCTTAGAAGCTGATTGGCCATATTAAATGTCACAGTGGTTAGGACGGAACAGTGGTGGACGGTATAGTTCCTGGAAAAAACGGCAGGGGTCAAATAGCACAAAGGTGGACCGGGACAATGAAGAAAACTTATAAATGAAAAAGGGGAACTGGCAAAGGATCAAGGATCTTTTCAGTGGGCCGTGATGAGAATGGCGTTCTGCAAAAACTTGTTACATGATGATAATATGTTGACGATGTCTCAACTTTCCATGAGAATACAATCTATCATGATGATGATATATTGACGATGTATCAGCTTTCCATGAGAATGTAATCTATCATGATGATGATATATTGACGATCTGACAAGGAGTATTTATCTATCAGAGTAAGGCTTGTGTAGAGACGTTCTCTCAGCTTTCCATGTGATTGTAATCTATCATGATGATGATATATTGACGACGTCTCAGCTTTCAATGTGAATGTAATCTATCATCATGATGATGATATGTTGACGATGTCTCAGCTTTCCATGTGAATGTAATCTATCATGATGATGATGATATATTGACGATGTCTCAGCTTTCCATGTGAATGTAATCTATCATGATGATGATATATTGACGATGTCTCAGCTTTCCATGTGAATGTAATCTATCATGATGATGATATATTGAAGATCTGACAAGGAGTATTTATCTATCAGAGTAAGGCTGGTGTAGAGACGTTCTCTCAGCTTTCCATGTGAATGTAATCTATCATGATGATGATATATTGACGACGTCTCAGCTTTCAATGTGAATGTAATCTATCATAATGATGATGATATATTGACGATGTCTCAGCTTTCCATGTGAATGTAATCTATCATGATGATGATATATTGACGATGTCTCAGCTTTCCATGTTAATGTAATCTATCATGATGATGATATATTGACGATGTCTCAGCTTTCCATAAGAATGCAATCTGTCATGATGATGATATGTTGACGATGTCTCAGCTTTCCATGTGAATGTAATCTATCATCATGATGATGATATATTGACGATGTCTCAGCTTTCCATGTGAATGTAATCTATCATGATGATGATATATTGACGATGTCTCAGCTTTCCATGTGAATGTAATCTATCATGATGATGATAAATTGACGATCTGACAAGGAGTATTTATCTATCAGAGTAAGGCTGGTGTTGAGACGTTCTCTCAGCTTTCCATGTGAATGTAATCTATCATCATGATGATGATATGTTGACGATGTCTCAGCTTTCCGTGTGAATGTAATCTATCATGATGATGATATGTTGACGATGTCTCAGCTTTCCGTGTGAATGTAATCTATCATGATGATGATATGTTGACGATGTCTCAGCTTTCCATGTGAATGTAATCTATCATGATGATGATATGCTGATGATGTCTCAGCTTTCTGTGTGAATGTAATCTATCCTGATGATGATGATATATTGACGATGTCTCAGCTTTCCACGTGAGTGTAATCTATCATGAAGATTAAGATGATCATCATTATGATGATTATGATGATGACATGTTGATAACATCTCAGCTTTCGATGTGAATGTATTCTATATTGTTTTACATACTTACATGATTCTCGTCTAATGAAACACTGTCGTCTTAAACAGGGTGGCATGGAAATAACAGATGACACAAAGGTATGTACATAAGACATTTTTGATAAACATGTTAAACTAGTGGAATTGCACTACATAGTTGAGACACGTATGCTTTTAATGAGGAAATAATGTGTGTTTTCATATAATATATCGTGTACATTTCATCATCATCATGTGCCATGCCGGTAAGCATGGGTGGTCATTTTTTGCCATCTCACTCGATCACCAGAATCGTGGATCAGCTCAGTGTTCTTTTCTCAACCATACAACGTGGCTAAGCCATCCACATATTTACTTCTCTGTCCTCCCCTTGCTCTCTTCCCCTCGATCTTGTGTATATTTATATAATAAGGAATCTACAGAATATTAGTTTTTAAAATAACAGCATCCTAATTCCTATCCACATTGGAAAGATGGGAGTTGTATTGACATAATGGCTAGATGCTCGTCTGACGGTCCAATGGTGATGGGATTAAATCCGCATCGGGTTCGATTTTTAAAATTAATCTGGACTCCAAGGTCAACCCAGCCTAATACGGGTCCCAGGAAATGTTGTGGAAAGTAAAAACAGCTGGTGTGATGCTGACCAAGTCACTCAACGAGTGCCAGCTGGCCTGTAAAAAATATGTGTCTAGCACCATATGGTCTTTTACTTTTTCTCTCTTCTTTTAACCTTGCGTAAAATGCCAAGCTGAGAAACAGTAATGACAATAGAAGTATAGCTTCTAAGGAAAAAGCAAATACCATGGACAAGCAGAAAAACACGAATGAAAAGTCCGTTCACAAAAACAAAATTAAAATCGTAAACTGAACAGAGAAATTTGACGCACGCATCAAAATTTTTGGGCGCATTTATAATAAAAATAAAAACTGGCAAAATTAATTTTTTTTTTTTTTTTTTAATGCGGGGAGAAGGCGGAGAGATAAATACCTAGATAGCTTGGCCACATGGTTTAATCGGGACAAGAATAGAAGAATACAGACCTGATCTGAAACAGTGAAACACTGGGATCGTGCGCAATGGCAAACCACAACAGCCCACACTTATCGGTGTAGCACATGTCGAGCTGAGATTATGAAAATGTTTAATTAACTGGCACGTCATTTACAGAAGAAACAAATATAACTCGTGTATTTCATAAATATTCCATTAATGGTAGTCATGGTGGTATTGTTCTTAATGCACCAACTGGTCTATGTTCAAGCTAACTGATAGTATTACTGTCTATTTTCAACCTAACTGTCTATGTTTAAGCTAACTGATAGTATTACAGTCTATATAAATGTGTGCTTTAGAAAATGGACAATTACCCATTGTGTTTTAGAAAATGGGCATTTACCCTGTGTGCTTTAGAAAATTGACATTTTCACATTCTGCTTTAGAAAACTGACGTTTTCCCATTGTGTTTTAGAAAATAGACATTTACCTTGTGTGGTTTAGAAAATGGACCTTTACCCTGTGTGCTTTAGCAAATAGACATTTTTCCACGTGTGCTTTAGAAAATGGACATTTTTCCCGAGTGCTTTAGAGATAGACAATCATAAGTTTGTAGTTTTAGAAGAACTTGTGAACATATTAACACCATCTGAGATGATGGAGAAAACCGTTAACATCTCACTAATGGAAAAGATGTTAGTTTAATTCCTTCGTTGTGAAAACACCTGAACTGTTAATTAACAAACTAGATATAATTAGTTTGTCTTGTATTGAGATTTTTTTTTTTTAATTGTGGTTGTGTAATAATATGCTACGTCACACGGACATAATCACTCCCTCTTTCCCTCATGTTATCCCAATATAATGTTATAATTTATATTCGGGAGTTGGTTATTTATTTGTTATTTAGTGTTTAAGTTTTTATGTGTGTTCTCATTTAGAAAACTCACATGACAACATCAGGATGGAGCCGAATGTGGCTGGATAACCACACGCACTTTCAGTATACCAAAAATGAGTTTTCCTCTCTGAAGTTCGGTAGCTTTCCTGTGCTCCACTGGCCAACTGTTAGAAAACTTCAACTTATAATCAGTCTCTGTCCCTGGGAAGTCTAATCAAGCCATTTCAAGTTTCCTCATAACAGTTGGCTATTAGGAATTGGGGATTCCTCTCCCATTTCTTTTTTAACACGCCACGTCTATGTTCAAGCTAACTGATAGTATTACTGTCTTTGTTTAAGCTAACTGATAGCATTTCTGAGTATGTTTAAGCTAACTCAAACTCATAGTATTACTATATATATTTAAGCTATCTGATAGATTATTCTATTCAAGCTAATGGATAGCATTAAGGTCTTTGTTTAAGCTAACTGATCTATTACTATTTTCAAGCTAACTGACAGTATTACTATTTTCAAGCTGACAGTATTACAATTTTCAAGCTAGCTCATAGCATTAGTGTCTATGATCAGGCCGATAACAATACTGTCTTTATTCACTTTATTATATATTTATTTACATGTACTGACATGAAAAGCTTCAGCATCTTGATAAACTTATTTCTTTATATACTCTATTTATTCATTATTCTTAAGCATTTATTCATTATACTTAAGCATGTCTAGCTATTATTCCACACTGTCATTAACTCATTGTCTTTAAAATCCTTGACAGGTGGAGCAAATTATTCCAACGGTCTCTGAATACCAATTGGATACCTATGAATTTGATGACATGACCATGTCTGACGATGAGACCATCAGAGCAACAATCCGAATGTTTATAGATGCAAATCTGATTAACACATTTAAGATTCCCTATGAGGTATGAAGCTAAGGTAGTATGCTGGTTAATGTACTGATTTACCAATGTGATTTAGTGGGGTTCAATCTTGAATAATGTGTTTGTGGATCTTAAGTGACTGCATGTGTTATGTGTTACAGCCAAAATATGATTCATCTTTTAATTTCATCTGATATATAAATCTGCACCTGACGATATGCAGTGAAATATGCTAAGCAATAAATTGTGCAACCTAATGTTTGCGGCTTGTGCTCAAATTCACTGAGGGAATACATTGTTTTGAAGATCTGATATGTATGAAGCCTGCTAAACTGGATTTAAGTTTTCAAAGAAGGAAGATGGGAAGGAAAGCAACTGGTCATCCCATATCATTATGCTTACACTAATATGTGTGGTTCTAACAATTGTATGGAAGTGTTTGCCAAAGCACTCCCTGAACCATTTCTATAGGTATGAATAATATGATAAGAGACTTGAAATTGATTAATCCACACTGAAGCTTTAACCAGTTTAAATTTAATCATATTTATGTGTCTACATTACTGATGTAAACAAATATTCCCATAGGGGCATGACCTGCTAAGACTTCACATATGACAGAACATACATTATGAGGTAAATCATCAGTTCTTTTCCTCTCTCTCTTTCCAACACACAACTTTGTACAATCTCTAATGACTTATATTCTTGAACCACCAAATTACTGTTTTTGTGCTATTCACTCAGCAAACAATAAAAGCCTCAATAATTTCTCCAGATGCAATAACTTAGTTTGTCTTCTGCCCTTTTTCCTCCATCAGAGCATAAGCCCTCAACCAACTCACACCAAGTAATCCTATCTTTTGCTATTTCTTACAGCTCTCTCTATTCTTCCCCATATTATTCATTTCTGTCGATAATTCTCTTTGCTGTGTATTTTTATATCTCCCTCTATTTCATTTGTTCTGTGGGTTCCAGAGAAAAGACTTTCAAGTTCTACTATTATCATATTTTCCATGATATGGGTCCTTTCCAGCAAATGTGTCCTTTTTTCACTCCTTGATTCAGTGAAATCTGCCTTGTTTTCTCCCTAAGCTCCCAACAGTGGTTTTATTACACCATTTAAGTCTTTGTATTATGTGCACTAATATACAAGTAAATGGGAATATTCTTCAACAAGTGATACAATTCGATACAATTATCTCGGAACAGTCATAACATCTGATGGCAGATGCCTTGAAGAGATTAGAACAAGAATCGCCATTGCGAAAGTAGCCTTTAGCAAGATGAAAAACATTCTGACCAATAAAATGATGTCAATTGAAACGAGAAAAAGAGTGTTGAGGGGATACATAGAGCCTGTTCTTTTGTATGGATGTGAAACTTGGACAATGTGCAGTCAAGCAGAAAAACATCTGATGGCTGCAGAAATGTGGTTTCTGAGGAAAATGCAAAGAATACCATGGACAGATAGAAAAACCAATGACCAAGTACTACAAGAGACAAATGAAAATCGTAGATTGATTAGAGAAATTAGACGTAGACAGTCAAAATTTTTTGGACATGTTATGAGAAGAAATGGACTGGAGAACTTAGTGACAGCTGGCAAGATCGAAGGGAACAGACCAAGAGGAAGACCGAGAGGAAAATACCTGGATGGCTTGGCCACATGGCATGGACGAGACAGGAACACTGAGCTGATCCACGACTCTGGTGATCGAGTGAAATGGCGAATCATGACCGCCCACGCTTTCCGGCATGGCACATGATTGATTGATTGATTATGTGCACACACCAGTTAATAAATGTTTGTAGTTTATTAATAACTAGCTGACCCGGCCCGGCTTCGTCCAGGCCCTGGAGGGGATCTATCTATCTATCAGTCTGTCTGTCTGCTTGTTTGTCTGTCTGTCTGTCTGTCTGACCCGGCCCGGCTTCACCCAGTCCCTGGTGGGGAGCATCTCATTTAATTCATATAAGTAGTCATATAAGCTCTCCCGTTCCCGACTATCTGTCTGTCTGTCTGTCTGTCTGTCTGTCTGTCTGACCCGGCCCGGCTTCGCCCAGTCCCTGGTGGGGAGCATCTCATTTAATTCATATACGTAGTCATATAAGCTCTCCCGTTCCCGACTATCTGTTTGTCTGTCTATCTGTCTGTCTGTCTGTCTGTCCCGGCCCGGCTTCACCCAGTCCCTGGTGGGGAGCATCTCATTTAATTCATATACGTAGTCATATAAGCTCTCCCGTTCCCGACTGTCTGTCTGTCTATCTGTCTGTCTGTCTGACCCGGCCTGGCTTCACCCAGTCCCTGGTGGGGAGCATGTCATTTAATTCATATAAGTAGTCAAATAAACTTCCGTTCCCGACTATCTGTCTGTCTATCTATCTGACCCGGCGTGGTTTCGCCCAGCTCCTGGCGCACAGTAACTTAAAAGAATGTCCTTCCACACACCATTCATTATTTTTAATGAAAACTGTTTTTAATCACCGACATGACAGTTGATAAGTTCTTTAAGCAGAAAATAGATGGGTTACAATGTTATGCATTATGCATTATTTTTTTGAAAACTTTAAAAATGCCTTAAAGATTATATCATTATTTATTATAACTCATATGCCTGAAAATAACTATAGACAAAGAGTTTAACAATAGTGCAAGTAAGTCCAACAATATGACTATAAAGTATATAGAAATGTTATTAAAAGTTATGCCCCTTGAAATAACTTTTCTAGAGTGAAGTCCCCCTGCTATATAGATATTATATAATGAAAAATGAAAAAGTAAATGTTATTAAATAAGTAGAAGATTTTACACTAAGAAACTATTATAGTCGGTTGCACTGGAATGAAAGGAAGACGCAGGGGCGTCACTAAGGGGGTGCGGGGGGTGCGGGCCGCACCGGGTGACACCATCAAGGGGTGACACCAAAATAAAAAAATTGCAAATTTGACAAAGCAGACATAGCAAAATAACAAAAATTTAACTTTGTCCGAGTTTGTCGAAGTTCTTTATTTATGTTTTACCTGAAGTATTGAAGTTATATTGTTCAATTTGTTTTCTTTCTTATGTCCTTATTAACTTTTTGACTTATTTTACAAACATTACTATATGCGATTATATATGGTACAGGAACACTCGGAAGAAGACCATGGTGAAAGTCTAGAGGGGTGACACCAAGAGTTTACCGCACTGGGTGACACCAACCCCAGTGACGCCACTGGGAAGACGTGTAGAAAATTTCATCTCAATCAGGATGTACCGTTATCGAACGCATCCAATACAAACAAACAAACAAAGTCACATACACTCTGTTTTATAGATATAGATTGTTTAAGTAATTCTCCATGTTTCTAATCCATAAAGCAGTATTTATTTTTTCATAGGAACTAAACATTCTTTGTTCAGTACTAGTTTTAATTTCTCTTGACTTCTGTAAATTTCCTAGTGCTTTGAAAAACTCCTCTGGAATTTGGTATTGTTAATTTTAATGAAATATGTTTCTCCATCTTTGTCTAAATTGCTATCAAAATATGTGTAGATCCACCTCTTCAAGTGAGGTTTTACCAAGTTAAACCAGTTGGGTTATCATTTGTTTGATTTTAGTCTCATTATCTTTTTCTTTTTCCCTTTCAATTTTTAGACAATTACCACTTTTTTAGATGTCCAGCTCTCACAAATATCAAGAAATTGTTACTCTCACTAAAGCCAGAAAAAGGAATACTTTATAGGAATAAAGCAACAAATGATGAGCACTTGTGATTACTGAAACGTTTATTCATTTATATTGAGGCCTCAACAGTTAGGTGTCTAAAACCAGGGTTATGCAGATAAAAAGATTTCATAGTGTCTCTGCGATTACCTTGGGAATAACAAATGCTACACATTTGAACAAATCAGTGACTATGTGTTTTATGTATTGTATCCAAGATATGTTTCCTCAATTCACTTCATATAATATATAACTCTGCAGTATGCATCTGGTGAGATACATCGAAATATGCCAGGCAATCAATTGTGTTACCTATTATTTGTGCTTTCTTTGTTTAAAATAACATAATTAAATGTACTGAGATATTTTTGTTTAATTATTATTTTCGTCCAGAAGCATGTGCTTCCACGCTTCATATGTATCCTTTTCCCTGAGGCTTTACTATTGTCTTTATTATTATAACAGTTGACTTTTACATCTGTCTCAAAATAAGTTTTAACAAATGTCCTGTTTACATTTTTTTTCAGACTGTATGTCGTTGGGTGTGTACTGTTAAAAAAAACTATCGACCTGTCACCTACCACAACTGGAGACATGCATTTAATGTTTGTCAAACAATGTTCACAATGCTGTTTGTAAGTGTCTCTTTACAAGCTTTTACATTAAGTGTCTTAATCAGTGCAAAACTAGTATAATTTTATAACATAAAATATGACAGCCATTAACAGTTTTATTATAATGTTTAATTCTGTTTTACTTAGCTGTTGAAAAATCAAGTTTTGAACCATGTTATTATATACAAACTTTGGTAAATAGATTGAGGGATTCTTCTTATAGTCCTATCCGTGTGGCTTTGGTCATCATGTCTATCCACAGCCTTCTGTCTGTCTACTGCCAATAATTTCTTATACTGATATTCATCCTGCCATATTGCCAAATGCCTAGCATCTTCTGTTACAGTCATCCCTGCCTATCCTACCCTACAACTTTCCCATTGTCATGACACGATCCAGCTTTCCCCATTCTCACACTCTCCCATTGTCATGACACACTCCAGCTTTCCCCTTCTCACACAGTCCCATTGTCATTGCACACTCCAACTTTCCCCTTCTCACACAGTCCCATTGTCATTGCACACTCCAACTTTCCCCTTCTCACACTGTCCCATTGTCATGGCGCACTCCAGCTTTCCCCTTCTCACACTGTCCCATTGTCATGACACACTCCAGCTTTCCCCTTCTCACACTGTCCCATTGTCATGACACACTCCAGCTTTCCCCTTCTCACACTGTCCCATTGTCATGACACACTCCAGCTTTCCCCTTCTCACACTGTCCCGTTGTCAAGACACACTCCAACTTTCCCCTTCTCACATGGTCCCATTGTCATGACACACTCCTGCTTTCCCCTTCTCACACTGTCCCATTGTCATGGCACACTCCAGCTTTCCCCTTTCACCTTCTCACACCTGTCCCATTGTCATAACACACTCCAGCTTTCCCCTTCTCACACTATCCTATTGTCATGACACACTTCAGCTTTCGCCTTCTCACACTGTCCAATTGTCATGACACATTCCAGCTTTCACCTTCTCACACTGTCCCATTGTCATGACACATTCCAGCTTTCGCCTTCTCACACTGTCCCATTGTCATGACACATTCCAGCTTTCACCTTCTCACACTGTCCCATTGTCATGACACACTCCAGCTTTCCCCTTCTCACACTGTCCCATTGTCATGACACACTCCAGCTTTCTCCTTCTCACACTGTCCCATTGTCATGACACACTCCAGCTTTCCCCTTCTCACACTGTCCCGTTTTCATGACACACTCCATCTTTCCCCTTCTCACATTGCCTTCCATTGTCATGACACATTCCAGCTTTCGCCCTTCTCACACTGCCCAATTGTGATGACACTACTCCAACTTTCCCCTTCTCACACTGTGCCCAAATACCATGAACTGTCTTCTTCTGATGCAAATAAAAAGTGTGAGTTAACTTCTTTCAAGATACCTTCACTATGGTTTTTATCTGTCCCTGGTGATCTCATTATTCTTATACAAAACTACGTCCTCTGCTGCTTCCATGTAATTTCACACTAGCCTGCTAACTGTCCGTAATTTACTTATGTACATCAGAATTGGCTTGATATAGCTCTTAAAAACTCTTTTATCATCTCGATAGACAAAGATACATGGCGTACAATATTCTTCATCTTGTAAAATACTCCTTTCGCTGGAGGGGTAGAATAAGAAATAAACATACAATTAATTAAAGTAGACATATAGACAGGCTGAACAAACAGTTCTGGTAAGACTGCCATGTTCTTCATCTTGTAAAATACTCCTTTTGCTGGAGGGGTAGAATAACAAATAAACCTGCAATTAACTAAAGCAGACATTCAGACAGGCTGAACAAACAGTTCTGCAAGACTGCCATATTATTCATCAATTGCCGACCTCTCACAGAAGTAAATTAATTGATTAAGTGCCATGGGCTGATTAATCATCTTAAAGGACTTTGCGTATCTGCCAAGGGCCAGTATATCATTGAAATGTTGTCATTGCATGTTATAATATAACATGTGTGCTACCATATTAGCAACTTTTAAGTAATAACTATGACACACTGCTACTTCCCATTTTCCATCATAATTTGGCACAGAATCTGTTAAGCACCTAAATTTGCTCTGAATTTATAAAAGGTAAAGGTAGCTGGGAAAGAAACTGATCACTGCACTTCATGAAACTATGACTACCAAAATAAAATTGTTATTACAACATAAACTGTGGAATAACGTCTACATATTTATGATTCGTCCAAACCTTTTCCCCCCAACATTAAATTAAAGATGCTTCCACACACATGAGAATAGTCAATCCTACTTTGTACATAGTTTGGGACAGAAAGAGTTAAATTTACTTGAAAATAATTTTTTTTGTTTTTGAATTTACTGTACTGAGGCAATAATTTAAGTCTTGAATGCAATTGTGGGATCAGCCGCAGCTGATTGGTTATGGTGTTTGCCTGAGGCTCAGCATGTACAAAGTTTGATTGCGAGGGCATAAAACAGGAGGTCCCATTTGCAAGTTATACCTATTAAAAATCATATGGCAGTTGGGAATCTCAAATAGTAGGTCATAAGGCTGGTACCCTGGCAAAATTTACCTACAGGTAGACAGAGCCTGCTACCTTGGATGGAATATGTCTAGAGGAAGCAAACTTTACATAAAAGCATGCTGAAGTCAGACACACTCATCTTTGAGGTGCATAAATATATGGAATGCAATCCTCTCGGAAGAGGAATGAAGAAGAAAAGGGCGAGGGGTAAGAAGGAGAAGAATAATATAATTATTTTCAGCAATTTATAGCTGGAGAGATTAAAAATACTTCTTATTTCCATCTCCTATTTCACAGACTGGAGAATTAAGACCAAAGTTTGATGCTGTAGAGATATTTGCCTTGATGACAGCATGCTTGTGTCATGATTTGGATCACAGAGGCACCAACAATGCCTTTCAAGTCAAGTATGATTTATTTTAATAATATTATGTTTTACTAGCATTATTTTTATCTGTAACAAATGTATCATACATATATTGAATATTTTTGATGCATTTGCTAAGTTGATATTTATTTGTATTCCAAAATTTCAGAGTTGCCTCCCCATTAGCTATGCTGTACAGTACATCTGTTCTAGAGCACCACCATTTTGACCATTGTATTATGATTATTAATAGTGAGGTAAGTGCAACAAGTACACAATAGCAGTTTCTTTATCTCCACATATACAAGTGCAGATCTGATAAGGCGTGCTCACCTGGAACCCAAGAAATAGTTCTTCTTATCAGAACTTCCTCTTATAAGAGCTCAATCATATAGTAATGCATTTACAACGTACAATATACTATTGTTCTTCACAATAGAAATTCGCCACATCCGATATCACCTTAAGTGGTTTGCACTGTATTACTGACTGATAGCAGATGCCAACATTAATGAAAATAAAAGGCAGCAGCCAACTTCCTTCCAGTCAATGTATTGAAAAGAAATGTATACATCATTTAAAAACTAGCATTCATAATTGTCCAACCATTCAACGAAGACTATGTGTGTGTGCATTGTTAGAGGTATGGCATAAAAAGTTAAAGACATATGCACAACAGAAACAACCACAGATGTGATAATATTATGTAGTTTGTTGCATGTCTTTTACAGGTCATCACAATCAACCCCAGCATTTCTTGGCTATTTGTGATTTACTAGGTACATTTAGTATAGTCGTTTGCTTTCTGAATGGTCAATGTCTCTTACCATCAAAATCAATGCAAAGTTATCTGATTTCAAATTGCCTGTGGCTGATGTTAAATCCTCAACTTGGTATGTTAGGGAATTGTGACACTTTGTTTCACTATCCCCTTTGTCACAGGTGCTGGTCTAATATCATATAGATAGAAATTAATCAAACATACACAGCACCATATGAATTACATCTGTACTGAGAGGGAAGAGAGAGAGAGGGGGGGAGAGAGAGGGGAAGAGGGAGAGAGAGAGAGAGAGAAAAAGAGAGAGAGAGAGAGAGAGAGAGAGAGAGAGTGTGTGTGTGTGTGTGTGCAATTCTTGGACTGAGTTTAACTGTAGTTCAGTTATTAAAATGACCCAGTTTTACAAACAAACTACAGAAATGGGATTGTCAGTTGCGAATTGTGTATGTAAAGCTTTCACAGTACAGTTAACCGAATATAATTAACATATTTATGTTTAGATTTCTTGTTTTCACAGGCAATTAGCAGCTGCTGTTTTGTTAACATTTGTGGCTATTACAGTATATGATAATCATACCTAGACTTTTGTTGGTCGTTTGGTTAAAAGTCCTCTAGTAAATTGTGAGTTTGGGCTCTTTACGTCAATTGTGCATCCATTCAGGTTGTATGTGGCCTAACAATTCTTGTATTATCAGTGTGATGTTAGTGTAGACACTTTTCCCTTGACCCTTTCTCAAAGTTACCAATTGCTTAGGGAATATACTGCAGAGCTCTCCTTCCCCTGTCAAGCTTTGAAATAGTGGTTCATGCAAGACTGGTACTGGAAATGCAAGACTGGTACTGGAAATGCATGACAGACCTTAGGACGTTACACTATTGATCAAGTCTGTGGAAAGGCTTCACCATGGCTTCATGATCTTGGCCTGTGAGAACTGTGTCTTGCAACCCTGGAGGCCTAAACGTTTTTGTGAAACATGTCTACTGTTTACCACTCTACTCTACCAGTATCTACAAACCAGCACAGTATGTCAACCTGGTAAATCCCTCATACCCCTAATGTGTGCTTCAAAGTTAGTTGGGAGTGAAACAGATTATTTACTGTTTGATTTCTAAACCAGCAGACTATGTCTGAAATGGGTTCATGTTCAACCCGGTGAATCATCCACACCCCAAAAGTATGCCACCAGGTTGCGAGCAAAATGTATATTATTTATTGTTTCACTTCCTAACCAGCACTGTTTATTTGTAAAGGATGCATATTCAACCTAGTCAATCCCCTGTGCCCCAAAGTTTGTCTCCAGTTTTTAATAAAACACGGATTATTTACTGTCTGTCTTCCAAACCAGCACAGTACATTTGTAAATGTGCATATTCAACTTGGTTAATTTTCCATACTCCCAAAATATACCATCAAGTTGTGAGTAAAGAATAATTCTCACAGGCCAAGGTTAGTCTTGCACACAATAAGGATACTTTCTGGGAGTTTAGAAAAGATCTAGTGTTTAATAATGTATATGAGACATGTTAAGAATAAGAATCTCTGATATATTAATTTTTTTATATGTATTTCAAATGTAAACTGTATTTTTCTTTCTGTTTCTTTTATTAGGGCAACAATATATTCCAGTCCTTCACTCCAGAAGAATACAGAAGGGCAATCAAAATTCTTGAACATGCCATATTGTCAACAGATCTGGCCTTATACTTCAAGTATGTTTTGTACTGTATTTCTCTTTATGTCTTTTCTTCCTATCCCTACATGTTAAAAAAAAGTGGCACTCTTCCGAATAATGGTTCTAGATTATTTAGTGTAAAAAGTATCCCTTACAGGGCCTCATTAGTTGATGTTGTCGGAGTGCATATCTATTTCCACATATAACTGATAGGTATATACTCCGACGACTGTGAGGGCCCTCCGGGCCCAAAAACATTTATTGCATCCATCGATCGGTCTAGCAGTCCATTGAACTGGAAGTGATCAACAACACATTCAATGCTCGTTCCGATATGTACAATTTTTTCACAAAGAACATGCTTTCGGACAATATTTACAACTTTTGTGCCACAATTTCCCCTTATAACTGTGAAATATTATTGGTACGTAATTCCATTTTCTCAGTTCTATATTTTAGTTCGTAGTGTTTAATATTTTTTTTATTATATCACCTAATGAGGCCCTGTAAGGGATGCTTTTTACACTAAATAATTTAGGACCGTTATTCAGAAGAGTGCCAAAAAAGTTAGTTGCATATCCTTTACAGGATGTTTGCAGTCAACATCAGCATATTTTGCTGTTGATGTCTTGGCAAGTTTACTTTCAGTAGTTTGCCATTGCTTTCTGAACAACCGGCACTCATACCATTTCGTTTTTAAAAAAAAGTGCAACGCGGGCTGCTGTCAAATCGCACACATCTGTGCTTCGAACGAGAGTATATGGGATTACGAACCATGTCCGTAACCCCTTCACCACAGAGACCCAGCATATTTGAGTGGAGCAACATGTCACCTGCATATTTCAGCTCTGGAATTGTATTTCATCATAACAATAGACCCAGCCATACTTCGCATTAGATTCAGACTTTCTTGGCCAAGCACAATATTCCTTTGATTTGTTAGGCTTCCTATTCTCTCAAATGGCACCTTGTGATATGTTTTACTGTTCCCCAAGTTGAGAATGCTACTGAAAGAGACCCTATTTGAGTCACAAAATACATTGTGCAGAATGTAATGGCCAAAAAGAGGCCTTCCTGAAATGAAGTGTGTACAGTCCCAATGAGAGTACTTTGAAGGGGATTATGGTTTCAGACCTCCAGGTCAGTAATTGTATTTTTCACTGTCCATGATCTGATACTTGTTGAACAGACGTTGCATACTGCATTTACGAAAGTATGATTGGAAAGTAAGTTTGCTGATCATTGCACCATCCAACCATTAGGCACATCCGCTGAGTGGTGGATGGTGGAGTGGCCTCTAGACATAGAGGTTAGCTTCGAATATATTAAATTAGTAATATGGCTGTCTCTACCACCTTTACCCCAAAATTCTGTGACATAGCCATTGGTGGGTAAAAGGCTCCTTACATACCTTCTTCCGATCCCTGCTGCCTTGCAGAGTCTGTCTTTTTAGACAAGAGCTAATGAGTCAGACACACATACACTGATGAAAGGCAAGGGGAGAACACTATTGTATTTATTCCTTGTAAAACATGCTTCTTAACTGTTACATACAACCTGCTTTAACATATGTAGCAGTGAATCCTGAACAGTCAGTCCATGAGCCAATGAATGTCTTGAAGCATGAGAGATGTGAGTGTACAGAAGAATGCTGAAAATTCCTTGGACAGCCAAAATGGGTAATCTAAATGTTTTGAAAGAGGCTAATACACAAGGACCGGTCTCACTGGTCTAGGGGTTAGCGACTTTCTCTGTAATCTCTTTATCCACGTGAGCAAACGGAGCTGCGCGAGAATTGGTAGCAGTTCTCGCCATGCCCGTTACTTGCTGGATATGTGAGCCGGCCGCTCAGAAAGCAATGGGAAACTATTGAGCATAATCTTGCCAAGAAATCAACAACAGCGGTAAAATGCTGGTGTTGACAGCAATGTCCTGTAATAGAATATGTGTGGAAAAAATACACAAAGACATCACAAACATAAGAAAAAAAGGGGGCGTTATTTCATGGTAAGGTGTCAGCACAGGAAATTATACATGCTGCTGAAGGTCACAAGATATGGAGAAGCATGATCACCCATGCATGATCACCCATCCATGCATGATCACCCATCCATGCATGATCACCCATCCATGCTAGTTGGCAATGGATTATTATTGTCATTATGCATTATATTTAATATGTTCTTATTTAAAGGAAAAGAGGTGAATTCAAGTCACTAGTGGAGAACGGGGAGAGAGATTTCCAAGATGAAAGTAAAAAAGATTTACTCAGGTCAGTGTTATAGTTATCATAGAGAAAGGACAGTTGTATATTTTGATCATGAGATTAATAGTCCGTTTTAATTATGATTATATCCTGAACAGAAGAAATACTACAACATCACACATATTGGGAAATTACTATTTTCAAAAATGGCATATTATGATCAACAATAGCTTTAAACTCAATATTTTTGTGCAGTGTCGAATAATCTTTATTAAAAATAAATAGAAGTTTGGTTCTTAGTACCAAAGTTTTCTAGTCATTGACATTATATTATACTATATAATTTTATTTGTAGCTCTAGTTTGTCGTTTTTCATAACAAAAATCTTTATTTGCTGTTTTTCTCTGTCTATTTTTCCACACATCTTTCCAGTTGTCACAACATGTTCCCATTTTACTCTTTTCATAATGTGGCTGAAAAAAATAACTTTTGCCTCTTTCTGATGTCATGATACTGTGTGCAAATTAAATATTTTAAAAAGGCAGCGAGATAATGTATAATTGCTTCAGCATATGCGAATGATAGGCCAACTGAGCATTATACACAGCACGCTGTTAATAATATTGAGAGTTACAAGATAAAACGAGTAGCACAAGATATTGATATACACTCCAATGACAGTGAGGGCCCTCTGGGCCCAGAAACATTTATTGCATCCATCGATCGGTCTAGCATTCCACCACACGCTCAACCGGAAGTGATCAACAACACATTCAATATATATATGATTCTTTATTTCAATAAATACATTACACAATAGCACTTGCTTGCCTTCTACGTTATTTTATTACTGCCTTCTATTATATGTGTGTATCTGTATTTAATAAATGCACTGGCCCCCAACATATCCCAGTTAGTATTCCTCGAATGTATCGACGGTGGTAAACATCACGTGATCAGCTGCGACTGCGAATAACACTCCCTGTGGGAAGGCGTTATTCGCAGCGCACTGCGTTTAATCATTTCGTTTAAAAAAGCTTAAATATTGGTACACGGAATATCCGAACACTTATACAAAAGGACAATCTCTAAAACATCAAACATGAAATGAATAAAATGAGTGTTAATAATTAGGCATTAGTTTAAAATGATAGCCAGTTGTGGGAACAAATACAGGGTGTATTTTTAATGACTGTGCAGTGTTTGAAAATATTGCCAGCCCATGTTTTGTATTTACCTATTATGTTGCATGAACTTTACAGAGTGTGAATACAAAACTTGAACTGGCAATATTTTCAAATGCTTCACAGTCATTAAAAATACATCCTATATTTAGGTAAAGAAAGAATTGTTTAAAATGAAAGGAATAGAAAAGAATAAGAGAAAGTAAACTAAAGGACTCTTTTACACACCCTGAAATGCATTTGGCATATGGTGCTAAGTCCATATTTGTATAGACCAATCGGCATTGGGTGGATGAGCTGGTCAGTATCACAATGGCTGCCTTTACTTTCCAAAACATATTATGGTACCCTTTTTGGACTGGGTCGACTTGGGAGCCCAGGTCAATTATTAAAATTTGATTCTGCCCTGAAGCAGATCAGACATTGACATGGTCGAAATGATAAAAGTGTTCATTCTTAAACGTCAGATTCCTTAGTGGCAAGGTAAATGGTTCAACCCCTACCTCATCACTTAGTTAGATTTAAACATTGGCTTCTCATTCAGAAAGCAATGGCAAACTACTGAACATACAAGGTGTATTTTTAATAACTGTGGAGTTTTTAAATATTTCTGTTCCAAGTTTTGTACTCACTGTCTGTACATAAATGGTAAATACAAAACTTGGAACAAAAATAGTTTAAAAACTCCAGTTATTAAAAATACACACTATACAACTGCCTAGAAAATCAACCTGGTGTTGATCGCAACGTTCTGCAAAGGACATGCAACATTTTGGCAGGTGCACTAGCGAAGTTGATAGCGAACTATGCCAGCAATGTCATAAGCATGGGACGAGTACGTGGGTTCGACACCTGAGCTCATCTCTTGTCAAAGTGAGAGAAAGACTGGCCACCTATTCCTGACTGACATCCAGGCCTACAAAATGTGATGGTCCTATCACAGCACAGACACATAGCAGGAAATGCTTTGTGACAGTGTATTATTATTATTATTATTATTATTATTTCTAATGTGGATCAAACCCATAGCCATCGGACCTGATAGTGAGCATCTAACCACTATTACTATGCTACCATGTCTCCCAAATAGTAAATATAGGTTGGCATAATATTCGATCATCAGAGTGCAAAATAACAGTTAAAGGACGTTAAACAATCTCAGAATATTAATGAAACTCCATGGCAAGCCTCCGGATATCAGTAACAGTTATATTTACCAACAGCAGTTAGCACATAAGACAATATATATTTATTTGATAATGAGTTAAACCAGTGTAAAATGTGAAATAACAGTGATAATAATCTGGGACTTAAGTGTAAACTTGGCAATGAAAAAGTGAGCGGCATGACTGGTAGCCATAGCCTTGGTAAAAGTAATGAGCGAAGTGGCAGATTATTAGGACAGAATCTCATGATATGATAATAGGTAACACTTGGTTTGAACACAATACTACATAATGCCATTAATATTTACTGAACAAGATACTCCTGGTTTTAATCTATTCAAATGTGATTTAATTTCAGAGCAATGATGATGACAGCATGTGATGTTGCAGCCATTACTAAGCCATGGCAAATCCAGAAGGAGATTGCCCAGCTAGTAACTGCAGAATTTTTTGAGCAGGGAGATATTGAGAAGACACAGCTGGGTGAAAAACCAATAGTAAGGATCAGAATTGTATGGTATCTCCTAACAATGCATCCCATATTTTTTATTTTAAAAAAAAGAAACGAGAAATAGCTGATAATTATAAACTTCCAAGTCAAGTAACCAGGACCAGTAACCCTTTTAACACCGTGATAAGGTGATAATCTCATATTTGTAAATCAATCAGGACTTGATGGGTGATGTAGCAATACAACACTTCTTTATCAATACCTTTACTTCTCAGAAAATTTCCAGGTATCTGTTTTAAGCCAGGTCAACCAGGCAGCCCCGGTCAATGAAAAATAACCCTGACTGGAAGAGAAGTCAAACATGACCACCAAACCAGCAGACAGAAATGCTATCTACTGCACTACCATGGCTCCTTGAACTTTTCAGGCACTGTTCTATTCTAATAATCTCATTAAAACATAAAACCACTCCAATACTACATTATTGTCTCTTTATTTTTAAGTTATCAGTGATTGATATTTTTACCTAACACATTTCTTTCTAATGTCACAGTAATGCTGGTAATATAAATTGCATAGGTAAGACTAAATACATTAATAATATAATCCAAAGTTAAAATTATAAAAATAGGTACTGATTATTCACTACTACATTTTCTTCAGCTAATTACTAATAATGTTCTATTTAGTTATCGATTGGGAGCTGCGATATCGCGGTGGTAGCATGTTTGCATGCCAGCCCAGTGATTATGTGTTTTAATACCTCTTGAGGCAGTACATTGTTGTATTAAGTTGTGCTGGGCATCCAGGACCACTCAGTCTAAAATGAATACCAAGGAATGTTCTAGGCAGCAGCTTGATATTGACCACATCAAGCATTGAGTATAACACCTTATAAACAATTATTCTCAAGAAGTCAAAGTGGGTTCTTTATTTACTTACTTTACAAGTATCTATTCTATATTCTCTCAGTTTTCTTCACATAAATTAACAGTACAATTAATTTATCTGAAAAAGTATAAAACTAGATAGTACTCTTGATTCTCAATTTTACTGGAACAAAAAATTCAATAAATGTTGTTTTTTTTCCCCAGCCTATGATGGACAGAGAAAAGAAGGATGAGTTGCCAAAAATGCAGGTGGATTTTATTGATTTCATCTGTACCCCAGTGTATGAGGTAAGAAATATTACATCTTCACCTCACTCAACTCACACTGAAGTAATGACATGATCTGAAAATCAATTCTTCACTAAGTGTACACTGGCTGTTTGACCCTGAAATATGTATTAAATACTTGCTTTTCATGATCTCCTGTACTGTAAAACTCCATATATTGACCTAAGACAGCAAATAAGCAATCTAAGCTGAGGTCTTAATTTTTCTTCTTCTTTTGCCTTTTTCCCCCTTTGGGACAAATTCCCTCAACCAACTAAGTCCAAGCCGTCCTATCTTTGGCTACTCCATGAAACTGTCAATGTCTTCCCATATTATTTATTTCTGTCTCTATTTCACTTCTCCGTGTGTTTTTAGGTTTTACTATTTTTATTTTGCCCTATGGATTCCAAAGACTTTTCTAGTTATACAATTCTTGGGTTTTATCAATGTATATCCTATCCACTGCAGGCATCTTTTCTTCACCTCTTGATTCACTAGTATTTATTTAGTTCTCTCTATGAGCTCCAAATTGGTGATTCTGGAATGTTGGAAACAAGAACGCTGCATATCATAAAACATTATATTAAATATACAAGAAACATGAAGTATATTCTTAATATGTGCAACATCCTTTTGCAAGTGTATTAACATAGCCTAAAACTAGCAGCAGACTGTATAGGATAATTATTTCTTTGTTTTCAAAGGATGATGTATGCAGTTATGGCATCTTCTTTCTATATGCTATAATACATCAGCTGTGTAATTTCAATTGCAACTTCAGTCAGCATAAAGTATGTTGTGTTTATTTTAGGTGATTTAACTGATCAGTACTAATTGCTTATTCAGTAAACTTTACTGTTTTAATGTGTTAATGTCAAGTCATTGAGAAATGATTTGTTTTTGGTTCCATGTAGCTATTTGCTAAAATTTCTGATCCACTGAAGAACTTGAGAGACGGCTGTTTAAGTAATAGACAACACTGGCTGGAGCTAGCCGAGCAGAGAATGCAAAATGCGCAGTCTGAAAGTGAGAAGGCAACTGAGGCAGGTTCGACAATTTCTGCTTTTTGTATTGCTACATTATCATGTTATTTTAACTGTTATTGTTCTAAACTTTACTGTAAAGTACAAAATCATGTGTTTCCTTTTACTTGATTGAATAACTAGAATTAACATCACAGCACTCGAGATGCACCCATACATTCTCTGCCACTTTCAGGAGATTTCAAAGTGTAGAGTTTCATTCTGTCTCAGATTTCAAAGTGTAGAGTTTCATTCTGATGTCTCAGATTTCAAAGTGTACTTTCATCCTGTTGTCATCTGCAAGCATTGAGAACAGAGATCAGACGCTGTTGCTCCCACAAAAATTGGTTTACAGTCAAAGAATGACAAGGAATGATTAAATTATCTAATATTTACTGTTTATTTAGCACACTGACTGAACTTCAACACTATGTTTAGCTATACCAAAATGAAAACTGTTTGCTAAGATTAGACCGTTTGTAATGAGCAATAATATTTCTGTGAGATCGTCCGTGTGTTATCAGGGCCCATAAGGGGAAGTAAAAAAAGTAACACTTTAAACCTCATGTGCCGGTCTCAAAAGTGGATCGACCTGACAGCCCAGGTCAATTAAATAAACTGCCCTGATGTGGCTTCAAACCCATGAACAGCAGGTGAGCATCTGGCCACCACAGTATCACAACTCCCTCAGTTTATTAAATATCTATCAATTGTTGAAATATCCTACTTCCATTACACATGCTTCAGAAGATACCTTTGCTACAGAAAGAACTACTTTTCTATTATTCTGAACATTCCATATCTTTGAATACTCCTTGAATTTTTCAATGAAATTTAAACTATCTGCTTCAAAATACATATAAGAGCAAGATTTCCTGCATTAGATCTCAAGTTAATATGCCTATTGTCAACATAGTCGTTTCAATATAACTAATGTCATGCCACATTTTTCATGTTTCTAAACTTAAGGTTTGGTGTACTCTAAAGAATCCCATTGTGATTATTATGGTGTTTTAGTATAAAACTACCCCCCCCCCCTCAAAAAAAAGTGAATAATTTTAAACCACCATTGTTCTAAATCGTAATGTGTATTTGAAAACATAATTTGTTTCCTTTAAAATGTCTGTTCACATCACTTCTGTCAGTGTGAGGATTGCTTTCTGCTGTTGTTTGTTTCCTTTTTTTTCCAAATAAATATACTGTTTGTGTATCACCTTCAACATATGTATGTGTACATAGGAAATTGCAATAATCACTTCATTAATGTAGTCATTGAAAGCTATTGAAAACATACACATTTGCAGTAATAGTTTCAATACATTGTGAAACTGCAGGATTTGGTTAAACAATGTTTGAATTTGTAATTCTTCTTATACTTATTGAATCAAATGTTTCATTAATGTTTGTGTATGTGCATGTGTGCATGCATGAGAGAGTGGGTGGGAGGAGATGGGGAAAGCAATGGAGAGAGAGAGTTGGGGATAGATAGGGAGAGAGAGAGAGAGAGAGAGAGGGGGGATAAAAAGAGAGAGACGGAGATAGAGATGAAAAAAGAGAGATGAAGAGAGAGGAAGAGAGAGATTTAGGGATAGAAATGGAGAGAGGGAATAGGGATTGGGACAAAGATTGGGGGGGGGGGGGGGGAGAAAGAGATGGAGAGAGAGATGGAGAAAGAGATGGAGAAAGAGATGGGGAGAGAGAGAGAGTTAGGGATGGGGACAAAGATGGAGAGAGAGAGAGAAGATGAAGAGAGAGATGGAGATAGAGATGAAGAAAGTGAAATATAGAGAGACTTGAGGATAGAGATGGATAAATAGGCAGAAAAAGGATGGCGATGGAGGGAGATAGAGAGATGGTGACAGAGATGGAGAGAGAGAGAAACAGAGAGATGGAGATAGATAGAGAGAGAGAAATAAAGAGAGAGATTGGGATTGAGATGGAGTGAGAAAAAGAGACCGTTTTAATTTAAGAGGGTTAAACATTAAATACTCACGCTTATTGTTCACTGCTCTTTGTTTCTATTCATATTGAAATTTGCATCAAAAGAGTAATTACTACATTAACATATAACTGTTTATGAAAGGTCAGAGAGAGGGAAGGGAGACAGAGAGAGGAGAGAGACAAAGAGGAAGATGAAATAGGGAGGCAGAGAGAAAGAGAGAGTGAGAGACAGAGACTAGATCAACTCAGCTGTAAAAATATATACTTGACAGTTTTCACTACAGAGTGGTTGGGTTTTAAGGCAATCAGCTGATCACTACAGACACGATTCGTAATCCTGTACACCAAGATTTGAAACACAGCAGTGCTGGTGTTTTCGAAAAAGGTATAGGTGCCGGTCATTCAGAAAGCAATGGCAAACTACTGAACGTAAAACTTGCCCAGGAATCAGGAACAGCCAAAATGCTGGGGTTGACTGCTACGTCCCATGAAGGACATGCAAGTAATTAATGAAAGCTGATCACTGTCGCTCACAAAACAGATTTAATACATGCAAAGTCTCTAACATATCATACCTTTTCAACAATATCAGCTTTAGAAACATTGTGCTGGTTGGTTGGTTGGTTGGTAGGTAGGTAGGTTGGTTGAGGGTTGGTAATGGATCTTCTGCAAGACTAAATCTTTTTTAAGTATGATGCATTGGCATATGACTCATCTGAGCACTTAAAAGGGCTTTCATCCATCAAAGTGAGGTTAGTTGTACATAAGTACCATCTTCGTGGGGGGTGTGTTACATAGTTCTTCTTCTCCTGCCCAAGCTCAGAAATGTTGGTGTTTTCAAGACTGGCACTGGAACTTCACATTTGTGGAGAGACATATTGGGATGTACCTAAGACTATGGGAGTCATGGTAGTGAGTAAAACAATAACATGGCTCAAGACACAGACATTCACCAGGGCATGTTTCCTTAGTGACTCAGTGAGCATGCTCAGGAAGATAGAGATGGGATGGGTCTGAAGACAGTGGTTGTTGTCTCTGGAGCGGTCAAGGCTGGCAAAGATTAGTTTCATTTTCATGCCAGGACATGCGGGTGTACAAGGAAATGAGCAGGCTGACAGGCTTGCAGGTAAGGCTACTGTGGAAGACAGACGAGCCATGGACCAGGGAGACATTCTGAATGCTCTATGAGAAGTAAGTCGCTTATGAGAACTAAGTGATGACTGTGAATCTACAACCACTGTCAGGCTGCGAGAACAGCAAGTTAAAATAGGTGTGGCCAAACAAGAACACTACGCAGGAAGCCAAAGAAGATTAATAAACCAACACAGAACTGGTGTCGTTAGCTGCTACATGCTGTGGGATTTACTGAGGAGGGGATCCGAGCACTTATGGACTGAATGGTTCGATGTGCAATAAGGATGATCTGTCGACTAACTAACTAACTAACTAGGATGTAACCGGGACAGGATTCGGCTCAGCACATACAGGCTGGCTGAGATTAGGCCTGGTTGGTAATGTCTTCTACACAGGTTGTAGGTGTTTCATTGTCAAAGAGCACATAACAGTAGATACTGTAACATCCTAAATGCAATGTCAAAATATATCATACATTAACATGAAAAAAAAACAATAAAACTATTGATTACTGTTATTATAATTTTGTTTGTATTTTTTCCATTTCTTCCATTTCCACTGAGGACATATTTGCATTCACCCTCAACCTACTAAATTTAACAGAAAACTAAAACAGAAACAAATTAAATCAAAAACATTAGTAACAATCCTGCAGCATCTTTAAGAACTGTTATACTATATTAGCAAAGCAATCATTGTTTCCTTCTATTCTTCTTAAAGCAGCAAGTATTTTATGACCATCTTTTTAAAATAAACAAAGAGGTATATTTTCTACTTTCTTTCACCTTATTTACTGGGGCAGTGCATGTTGGCTGTGTTATTTCTTTTAAGTAATAATTATTATAATTATTGTTCTTTTGTTTGCATACTTATTACATTTTTGTTCTAATTTCAAAATATCCTGTAATGTTTGCAGTGTGGCCTTGTTTTTTCTTCAGAAATGCATATCTACATAAATGTGTTAATCTTCCCCTTTTATGTCTCAGTACTGTGAAAAATGAAGTCATACGATTACAAAGGTCTTTGAATAACAGAAAAACGGAAGTAACTGTCATTACAAAGAAATAAATGCCTTCCAAATACAATATAAAAGTGAATGGAACTAGTCTGAAATACAGCAATGTATTTAAGTATTTGGGTATAGATTTGCAAAAACATGCTATCTACCATTCCAGGTTTTAAATTTATTTATAAAATGTCTTTTAAAGAAATTAATAAGATAAGCATTTTTAAAGAGGATAATGCACAAAATCAAGTTATTACAAGCTCAAAAGCAACCAGTCTTATTGTTGTCTCCATGTTATGAGAGAAGAACAGCTGGAACATATTGTAAAAATAGATAACATTAATGGAAAAGATATATAAGAAGCCTGCAAGAGAAGAGTCTTGACTGTCATCAAAATATAAATGATACTTTTGTTAGGCAACAGGAGCTATATTGAGTGTGAAACACCAGTTGGTAAAGCACTGGTTTATTCAAAAAACAATTGCATGAAAAGTATTTGATGTGAGGCTAAAAAAACATTTATGAAAATCATGCTTCTAATCATTGACTTTATTCATTCATAATTCTCTAATCAGATGGAAGATGTATTACAGAGATTAAGAACAGAATAGGACAAGGAAAAATCTGCATTCTGTCAAATGAACAACATTTTATGCAACAAGTCCTTATCATTGGAAGTTAGAAAAAGAATTATTGCATGTTACACAGAACCAGTTCTAACATATGGCTGCAAATCCTGGACAGTTAGTAAACAAGTGAAAAATCCTTAAGGTTTTGGAGACGGAAAAATAAGTACTTATTTAGCTATTCTGACAGTGTGCTGAATAGCATGGAAAGCACTTCATGATGGAAATAACTAACTAAAAACCATAAGCAGACTAGAGGAAATTCATTTGCATTTTATGCCACTATTACAGAAGGAAATGACATTGAGTTGTAGGACTGTAAAAGAGAAGTACTAATGTACCAAATATTCACTGACTTTATTTAATAATTTACATGTAACAAATATTTTTTGACAATTTTAATTGATTCACTTCCATAAGTCCTAGCTTTAAAAAAGAGTCTAGTAGATAGGAAATTGTCCTAACCACTATACAGTTATATACAAGAAGATGCTCGGTGTTGATTACCTGCACATGTAGGACTATATGACAATGAAATGGCGGATATAAAAAGGCAGCATTAATAATAACAGAATAAGTGTGAATATGATTAAAGATGACATTAAATCAGCAATTACAAAACTATAAAAGGGGAATGGACTACAGTGTGGTACTGAAGCTTGAGGAGAAGACATGCTTCAGCAAAAAAGTGTCAGATAACAATTTAATTTAAAATTCCATGTAAAAAGAACTTACTGAGACTGCAAATTGGATGCTTTTGCTTTAAAGGAAGAAACATCTTTATGGCAGCAGCAAAATAATATTGCTCACTACTTACAGGAGTGTAGGAAATATGTAATTCAAAGACAACCGCTCTCAGAATATATGACACACTACAATTTGCCTAAGTCAGTGGAAAACTTATTGCGGATGAATGCCTCCAGAGAGATGCAGGGAAAAGTTAAGCAATACATAAGTAGAATTAAAATCCCTGTTTACGAGATATATATGGGAAGTGCGATATGATATTTTAAAAGCTATTAGTGAAAGATTAAAATTATACTAATTTAATAGATGATGATAATCAGTGTAAACATTCACAACCACATGATAGAGAGAAGTTCATTATACATACATTATAAAATAATATTACATACGTTAAAAGATGACATCCATGTACAATGATATACACAAATTAATACCTATATATATATAACATATCATATATATCCTAATTATAACCCACAATAGTTAAATATGGTATTCTTTTTTTTTTAAATAAGAAAGAAAAGAAAAATATATTGACTTTATTTCATAAGTGACATGTCACAAATATTAACTGACTTTATTTCATAAACAACAATTTAACAAGTAATTATTGACTTTGTATGCTAATTGACAGTATGACAACTACTTATTAACTTTGATAATTGTCAATAAAACAGAGTCATTTAATTTGTTTGATTAGCGATAGGTACAAGTATTTATGACCAGTTAAATGATAATGTAAAATCTGTGTACATTTTTGTGCAAGTAAAGGACCCTCTTCCATTCCTTGGGGAGCATTGGGTATATGGTGCCATTTCCATATTTTAATAGACCAATTGGTGCTTCATAGGTTATGTGTTAATATCACACCAGCTGACAAAACATCCCAGAATATTACCTGGTACATATTTTAGACCTGCTCAACCTGGGAGGGAAGGTGTAGTAACATTGTGGTCAGCTTACCTGCTGACCCAGTGGTTATGGGTTTGACCCACATTGGGATGGTCTCACATTTGTTAATTGACGTGGGCTTCCAGGTCGACCCAGTCCTAAATTGGGTGCCAGGAAATGCATGCAGAAGTAAAGACAGACAGCGTAATAATCACCACATCAAATACAAAGTGCCAACTGGCCTATACAAAATGTAAGTCTAGCACCATGTGCTCAATGCGCCCAAAGAAATATAAAGGGTCCTTTACTGTTTTTACAACCTGAGAGGTTAATTTTTTAAAGTTGTGTTTGAAGGATGAACACATGAGGGTTTGAACACATGACCACCAGTCTAGCAGTCAAGCATGTTAGCCACTGTGCTGCCATGACTTACTGATAGTTTTGGGTAAATGACAATAACATTTGGGTATTTATTGAATTTAAGAGATAGATGACAATGTGACATGTATTTGTTGACTTTATTCGGAAATTGACAATACAACTTGAAATTAACTGCCGCTTTGAGAATATTTTATGAGGGTTTTTGTTCATTTCTCAGCTGAATGACATTGCCATGTTAACATTACAACATGTCCCTGACAGGAGAAAAGGACCAAGAATTACAAGATGAGGACAAATCTGGAGAACAAGACACAGATAAAACAAAGCAAGACAATGGAAACCAAGCCATCGATACATCTCTGAAAACTGACACAAAACCATTAGAAAGTCAAACAGACTGTAGTAGTAACATTTCATCTAATCATAAATATAACGAACAAGAAAGCAACAAGGCAGAGCTGTCTCATTCTAATGTAAGTAAAGATATAAAGTTTGCTCACTGTTAAAAATGCCCAAGAAAGCAATTTTTAATTAGTCTTTACTATTACTTACAACTAATATCTTTACACTGTGGAAAACCCATAGGCACTCAGTTACCATCAACAGAAATAAGTATGTTTATTATTCTTTAGTGCACTTGTTGTGTATGCATCTGCACCAGTCTTTCCTTTCTGCTGTTATCTGTTTAAAGCTTATTTTAAAAATGTTGATCAAACTGCATGATTAGAAGTGCATTATTCTTCCATCCCATCATGTATCATTATCTTATATATATATATAAAATATTTGTTTTGGCATATCCTATTTGCAGGACTTCGCTATCAACACCAGCATTTTACCACTGTTGTTGATTTCTTGGCAAGATTATGCTCATTAGTTTGCCATTGCTTTCTGAGTGACTGGCTCACATACCCTGTAAGTAATGAGCGTGACGCTGATCCGCTACCGAATCTCGTGCAGCTGTGCTACCCTACGTAGATATACGGGTTTACGGGGAAAGACGTTAACCCCTTAGCCAGGGAGACCGGCATATATAACATTACTATAGTTAATTTCCTGTCAAATAACCCATGTCAAAGTTCATCTGGTGTTCATTCAGCTGTGACTTCTTCAGCAATTATTTTCATTGTTGAGGTTGTTTGCTTCTTCATAACTAAAGCCATGACAAGTGTTTATGTTTATCCATGGTTTCCACAGGCTATCTATGGTATCTTTTGTTTTGCATGAAACTTTTCATTTGCTCGCTCCAGTATTCATACTTATTTGCTCGTACTTTCATATAATCATTATTCATTCTATTTATGTGTTACATGAACATGGTACATAGGTTCAGCATGTTTCAATATTAGATAAAGGAAGACAAAGGTTTATGAACTTCAGTATATTCTTACATGTAAACATTTATGTCTGTTGAACAGTATTATATGATTTAAGTTGCCTTGTATATGTTTATGTTTGTTTTTCATGAATTTTTTTTTTTTCCTGTATTTCTTTTCTTTTACTTAATGCATGTTTTGCTTTTAATTATGGCTCCTTTATAATATAATCAAAATATGAAAAATGTGGGATGGATTCTAGCACTATGAAGATGTGGTATAAGGATACAATTTAAATGTCTACTTATAAGCAAGCATCAGTTACTGCTGATATTCATATTGCCAATGGCTACAAAAGATAAATTTAAGTGACTAGGCCTACTTATAAGTAAGCATCTCTCAGTTCTTGATGTTTTCATTTACCAAATAGCCACAATGAGAACGTACTAAGGATACAATTTAACATGACAAAATAGGGC
>JACEFZ010003675.1:0-249902 GCA_014155875.1 Cepaea nemoralis | reverse complement strand
TAGCTGCGCTTATGACTTTGGGCACAACAGATTTGTACCCAGACATTGATAAACTGACATCTTAACTTAAGTAACTGATTATGAAGAACAGTTGCAATTGTAAATTAATTATATTTGTCAACAACTTAACTTTGACAGGCATACAAGGATTCCTCTTTTGTACCACACGAAATGAGAACGTACAAAAGAATACAAATATAATACAGTTTTATTTGCTAGTTGTACAGTAGCTCTGCGAGCGGATAACTACATAGGTAATACACATCATGGTATATCGTAAGAATGTTATGTGAAAAGTGATATCGATGGTAATATCTATCGAAGCTAAGTCGAAGTCACAACTATTGCTATTGTCCTTTGTAAGCAACAAAGTATTCACAGAGAATACTGCCGTCTGTCTTCTACGCTGTCGAGTCCCGGTCTAACGATCTTCGTGGCGTGTCCAGCCACGAGCAGTTGACTCTTCGTGCATCAGCTAGTTTGCGTGCTCGGAGTTCCAGCACGCAGTTAGTAACTGGTCAACTGTTTAAAGTTACTGGTGTTTCGTTGACACATCTCGTGATGCGGGTTTCCCCACTCTATTGTGGGCAACTCTAGCTCACGTGGTACAGTGTTCCCTGTTTGGACACGAGTGTGTCCAGTCGGAGAACTATTTATAGTTCTCACTCGTGCTTCTGTCCCGTCTGTCCCTATTTCCTAGATAGCTATGTTCTCCTGATCCTGTCTAGGTCTCTTTCCATAGTTCTACCTCTATCTTATCTATTAGGTTCCTTGCAGCTCTTTGACAATATTAATAGCGATTTTCGAAACTGATTTAAAATTTATTATTAAATTAACTCTTGATTTAAAAAAAAAAAATGACCGCAGAGTAGCACTGACACTGACTGTATTTAAAGTTTTAGAATTTTGTTGACGAAAGTTAAGAAAGGTAAGAATGATATTGCACGAATTTTATAATTTTATAAAGTTGTGGCCCACTTAACTACCGAAAATAGTAGAAATGGCCCTCAGCTTGAAAGGCTTGGGAACCACTGCTCTACAGAGTAGTCCACATCGAGGCTGAAGAGAACATCAGAATTGAGAGTCTGTGTTGTTTTATGAGAAACCCATGGTGAGGGAACATAGAGGTATCAATTTCACTACCACACTGAAGCTTTATATTGTATTCTATAGCTTTTCTATATGCCAATGGGACGCAGAGGTGTTTCCAAGGCACCAGGGCCGGGTTATATACTGGCCAAGACCTATTGACGCGTCCTCGTCGAGCGTCCTGGGCAACAGGTCCCTTTGGGGTCCTGGCTAAGGTCAGTAGGATCGCCGATTCCTCCGAAGTCGGAGAGTGTCTGCCTGTACGGCGAGGAACCACCAGTCTGCACACCAATAAGCCAGACATGGGACAACGGATACTCACGCAAAACTCAGGTCCTGTATGACATCAGACTGATGTTGGACAACAGGATGTCTTCATCCGACATACAGGACTTCACGTTGGAGCTCAAGCCAATGAACACAAGCAAGCAAGTATATGCTAATGAAATCAGGACAGTGAGAAGTGACATGCAAAAAGATCAATCAACCTCCTCCTGACTGAATAAAGAAACTGCTGAACATAAAATGGTACCATACAGTCACAGACATATAAATTATCTCCAAGGCTGGTATAAGCTTCCACACTTTGCCGAAGCAATCGCATCTGAGATGTAGATCATGCTGTCTGCATGTCAAATGAAATACTTCCACACAAAATAGTCTATGGCGTGACTGACACAGGCAAGCCAGCACACGGTGAACTGAAAGAGAAACTGATAGAAACAACAGAAGTCTCAAAGAAGAACCGTGGCATTGATCTCTATAACTAGTAGAACATTGTCATTGGCATAAGTTGTCTAGTCAAATGGCTGCCTGCTGGCACGGAGACTTTGAAGCAGTTAAACTAGAGGAAGTTACATGTAGGCATTAATTGCTTCTGTCAAGGCTTGCACCTTTGAGTATTCTATGTAGATATTAAGTAGTAGGGGGAGAGCACACATCCCTGTCTCACTCCTGTATTAGCTGAAAACAAATTTGATATACCTTCTTGTGTTCTTATTGCACTTAGGCTTCAGTGGCACATAGCTATAATGTTTTCTAGTAACTGTCCTTGTATCCCAAAGTCTTCAAGGATGGTCAATTATGTATATCTATCTACACTGTTGCAAGCAATTTCGTGATCTAAAACACTATTTTCTGCTGGTCACTGTATTCGATGCTTTTTCACACGTTTATCTTAGTGTCAGTGCAACTTTTACCTTTCCTGAAACTAAATTGTACTTTGCTTAACTGTTGTTCGACTATAGCTCTAGCTCTTTGTTCTAATAGTTTTGCGAAAATGTTCACTATGTAATTTAGGAGTGATATACCTCTGTATGTGTCGCACTCTCCCAAAAACCTTTCTTTTTCCATTTGGTAATATTACTGCCTGTTGCCAGTCGTCGAGGATCCTTCTTTCTTCCCAAACTATATTACAAATTCATGTGACTCATGTTTCCAATTCCTTTGTAGTTATTCCATCTGGACAAGATGATTTATTTTTATGACTTTTCAGTATAACTGATTTTACCTCTGCTGGTATGAACTTCTGGTTCTCGTTCTCAACTTTTATCACACAATTTTGGTTGTGTGTTATGCTTGGGGTTAAGTAATTCTTGAATCTGCCTATCTTGCAAGTCTTTATTTATTACATAAAGGTATACCCCTTTTGTTAATTATGATGGTGGTTGGTTGTAGCATGCATCAAAGCAAAATATTCAAGTCGCTGGACACACACACACACACACACACACACGCACGCACGTACGCACACGCACACACACACACACACACACGCACACGTACGCACACGCACACATATACTGGATAGTTATTGA
Organism: Cepaea nemoralis; assembly: GCA_014155875.1. Taxonomy (NCBI): domain Eukaryota; kingdom Metazoa; phylum Mollusca; class Gastropoda; order Stylommatophora; family Helicidae; genus Cepaea; species Cepaea nemoralis. Next base: position 246,996 of record JACEFZ010003675.1, on the reverse strand, counting down.
AACTTAAGTGATGTGACATCCTACAAATTACGATTACAAAGAAAACAAAAGTTTACCAATCGAAATGAATAAATGAGTATTTTTAAAAAATCAAAATCAAACCTGCGCGTCTAATTCGTGGTAGTTAGTTAAAAGAAAAAAGCCAATCTTGAACGTATTACCTACATACTAAACTCAATGAATTGAAATGATAATTGTGTATAGCTCGCGAATTATGTTATAATAATTCAAATTGCCCTTGTCGGAACACAACGGTTTCCCACTCTTATGGTAGAGGATGGGAAACACACCACGGCGTTGCAAACGTAGCTCGGGTGACCACCGGGTTAAGTGGACAACTATGCAGTTGAGCAGAGCACGGAGGCTCTAATTTGTCCTGAGAGTCGGAAATATCTGTCAAAGGCAAAGTTAAAATATCCCTATGTGGAAGACAAGGCGAAACCATCACTATCTTCCGAAGAATTCATGTAGTTAAACAAATCAGGGTCAGAAACGAAGTCAGTGCCTATCTTAGGACAATCACGATCGGTAGGGACCACTTGAGCCACAGGTGACACCAGACTGTCATCAAACTTCTAATGGCAATACTAACATTTTAAAAAGTTTAAAGTAGGAACTTGGAATGTCAGGACACTATGTGGGTTAGAAAAGTTGGATAATGTAAAAAGAGAATTGAAACATGCGAAAATTAATGTAATATGCATGAGTGGGATGAGCTGGTAGGGATCGGGTAATGTATTTAACTAGCAAGCACAAAATAATTTATTCTTGAGATGATACACACGAATAAGACGTAGGACTACTATTTGATGGAGTGAAAATAGCTGACTCAATTAATTAGTGTATTTCAGATAGAGTATTTATGATCATAATCAAGACAAAGGAGTATACATCAATATTATATACGTATATGCACCAACAACAAGCACACGTGACGATGAAATACGAAAGCGAGTCAATAAGTAAGTCACACAGTTCTGTGGGATGGCAGGTAAATGTAGTTGGTGTTTTCTACAGGTGTCAATAGGTGACAGCAACATCGAATTTTATATTCCCTTTCGTCAGGTGGCGCTAGGTGTATCATGCGAATGCACAGCGCTTAAACGAAATGGCGACTGTATTTACTGAGTGTACAACCAAAGAGCAACGTGCTGTTGTACATTTTTTGTGGGCAAAAGGACTGCCTGCAAAGGACATTCATAAGGAAATGCTTTCTGTATATGCTGACAAATGTTTGTCCTAAAGCGGTGCATTAGCTGGGTAGAAAAACTTTCTCAAGGACGCGAATGACGCTGAAGTTGAATGTGAAGTGAGAACGTGGTTTAGAAAACAGAGCACGCAGTTCTATGCAGCCGGTTTGGGAGGTCTAATAAAACGATGGGATAAGTGCATCAATGTTAGTTGAAATTATGTTGAGAAATAAAGGGACAATGTATGTATAAAAATAAATGGTTTCAAGTTGTTATCATATTTAGTTATTTGTCTACAGCCATATGCGACTTACTTATTGACTTCTCCTCGTACAAAAATTGCACAGTGCAGTAGTAAGCGCGATATCTCACACCAAATCACAAGAAATGAAATAATACTTGGAGATGTCAGTGGAAAAGTAGGAAAGGAAAGAATGCGAGATGTACTAGGCGACAATGGTTTAGGATCAAGAAATGAAAAAATGATAAAAACTGACAGAATGGGCAAATATAGATAGCATGATTGCAGGAACACCTTATTTAAACACCATTAGAGACGAGGTTACACATGGAAAAGCCCCGATTAAAAAACAAACAAACATTCAATCACATTGAATACATACTTATTACCAAAATAATTAGAAATGTATTAATATATGTTAAGACAATGCCTGTAAAAGTAATCACGTACCATTATGTGGATAAAAGTAAGTAGGATTGCAGAGAGAGGCAAATGTTTTAAAAGCAGATAAAGACATTCAAGAACGATACGAAGTGATTGTTGTTGTTTTTTTAATCAAATAGTACAATTCAACAGTTAAAATAAAGGGTATACATTAACACTGGGTAATTCATTAACCAGAAGAAGAAGAAGAAGAAGAAGAAGAAGAAGAAGAAGAAGAAGAAGAAGAAGAAGAAGAAGAAGAAGAAGAAGAAGAAGAAGAAGAAGAAGAAGAAGAAGAAGAAGAAGAAGAAGAAGAAGAAGAAGAAGAAGAAGAAGAAGAAGAAGAAGAAGAAGAAGAAGAAGAAGAAGAAGAAGAAGAAGAAGAAGAAGAAGAAGAAGAAGAAGAAGAAGAAGAAGAAGAAGAAGAAGGAGGAGGAGGAGGAGGAGGAGGAGGAGGAGGAGGAGGAGGAGGAGGAGGAGGAGAAGACATTTTAAGACGGAATTAATGACTGACAAAATTTAAAAGCTGATGGGCAAATGAAAACAAACTAAAAGTGACAAACAATAATATACGAGAACTAAAGAAAAGGCAAAAGAAATTGTTTGACACGGCATAGCAACGAAATTGAATTGAGTTATATTACAGATGTCCGAAAATGCACTAACAAATCAGTGAGTTCACATGAAGAAAAATAAAAGTATACAAAGAGTGCTTGACATCAAAGACAGAAATTATATTATTTGGGGGAACTTGCTATTATAAAGATATGAATGAGTAATATAAGAGGGTTGTGTGATGGAGAAAGAGCATAATTAAACGAAAAAAGACAATTAGAAGGTCCACCTATTCTGAAAAAAAAAAAATAAATCCCTGATGCTATCAAACATATTGAGATAGAAAAATCAGCCGCGTTGCATGGAATGACTACATACTATTTGGAACTATTGGAAGAATGTGAAGTAAAAATGTTTAACTATGATGTTGAATGATATTTACAACAGTGGATATATGCCTAATGATATGCTGAAATCTGTATTTGTAGCTCTGCCAAAAAGACAAAGAGCAATTTAATGCGAATATTTTAGTACACTCAAGCTAAAATACCATGTCACCAAGCTTCTATTCAGAATTTCATCTATCCATCAAATATCTTGCCGATAAGCGTGGGCGATCATGATTCGCCATTTCACTCGATCACTAGAGTCGTGGATCAGCTCAGTGTTCTTGTCTCGACCATACAATTTGGTCAAGCCATCCAGGTATTTACTCCTCTGCTTCCCCCCTTGTTCTCTTCCCCTCGATCTTGCCAGTTGTCACCAAGTTCTCCAATTTTTTTCGTCTCATAACATGTCCCAACAATTTTGACTGTCTACGCCTAATTTCTCTAATCAATTTAAGATTTTGATTTGTTTCTTGTAGGACTTGGTCATTGGTTTTTCTGCCTGTCAATGGTATTTTTTGAATTTCCCCCAGAAACCACATTACCACAGCCATCAGATGTTTTTGCAGCTTGTCTGCTCATTGTCCACGCTTCACACCTATGCAAAAGTACAGGCTCTATGTAGCACATCAACACTCTTTTTCTCGTAGCAATTGACATCATTTTATTGGTCAGTATGTTTTCCTTCTTGCAGAAGGCTACCTTCGCCATGACAATTCTTTTTCTAATCTCTTCAAGGCATCTCCCATCAGATGTTATAACTGTTCCAAGATAATTGTACCGATTTACTTGTTTAAGAGTATTCTAATTTACTTGTATATTACATTGTGGTATTTCCTTCTTCTTAGTGACGACCATAATCTATATTTTCTTACAATACACTTCTAACCCTAGCTTTTTACTGTGTGCAACAACCGCATCTACTAAATGTTTCAGCTCATGCTCATTGTCTGCAGTCAATACTGTATCATCTGCATATCTAATATTATCGATATTTTGTCTCCCCCTCTCCTCCCCAATGATAATTTCTTTCATATATTCTATATTCCTGAAAATAATTTCCCTGTAGAAAAAATAAGTTCTGGAGATATGATACAAACCTGTCTCACACCTCTCTCTTAATAGGCTGATATTGACCTACTTCATTATCAATTCTTATGGTATCTTGTTGTTTCCAATACATGGTTTTTACACATCTAATGTCTTTCGCATCAATTTGTAGATCTGCAAACATCTTACTCTATCGAAAGCCTTTGTGTAGTCAATAAAGCAAACATGTAGATCTTTGTTTACATCTATAGAACGTGCAGTTATTGTTCTCAACATATGCACAGCATTTACTGTACCCTTGCCTTATATAAACCCACATTGTTCTTCTCCAATTTCAGTTGTATTTTCTTCTTAACACATATAAAAAAAAGTATCGACTTTTGAGACTTTTTTTTTTCTTAGCAAAATCTTCGTGATGTGACTCATTATACTAATTGTTCGATGTTGATCACATTCCAAGGCTCCTGATTTTCTTGGGATTGTAATAAATACAGAATTACATAATTCATGAGGTATAATTTGTAGCGAAACGCCAGTGGCCCATGTCCTTATGCATTCTTTTATTTTGGGTAAACAGGGGGAAACGGCTTTCGGAAACTCTCAGTTCTCTTGTTCGCTCAAATCTCCAGGAAAGATGGTTCTTTGGGTTATCTTCATACCACAATCTTTACATGGAGCGAGTATATATTTGTCTTTCCTTTCGGGTAGACCCGATGGAGCGCCTTGCGTCAAATGTGCACTGGTGCAGCTGCTGGTCAATTGATGGCCGTGCCAACACCTACCGTTTGATAGTTGCAGCATGTCAAGTGATTTAAAGATTACGACAGAGGTGCAACAGACTACTGAGGTAGTGGAAAGGTAATACTTGAGTTGTGGGTGGTCCAGCCAGACCTGGACTTATAAATGTATTTTGTCTCGAGGGGGAGGATGACTTGGCGAAAAGCCAATCATAACAAATGAAGAGTTGGTTGACAGTTGGCAATCTAACTAGGTGTTTTGTTCTTGGCATAGCCGGGGAAGTGAATCTGAACAATATATCTCCACAGAGGATTTCATTTGTTCTTGGCGTCAGAGGAGCTGTTGCTATCTTTCTTTCTACGGCTTGAATTGGGCATATTGTCATCTTTCTGTGGAATATCATCATTGGATGGCTATGGTAATCTATGATCTATCTTCTTGAGCCAGAAGAGGCTAGCCACAGGACTATCTCTTTCGTCTGTCACTCGATAGGATGATGTCGGGAGGATAATGGACTCTTCTATCTCACTGAGAGAACCGGAACTCATCTACACTATGGCTTGTGCAGGGCAATGCCGGTACATTGGGGCGACAGCTCAGTCGAGAGCGGCGGCCGGGAGGGGTCGTATCTTCTTTCCTATTCTTGCTGGGAATGGGGAACTACACGGCGTGCCATATAACCCCACTACTATACTATATTTAGTTAACGGGGAGAAACACACAGATTACTGGGCGCACCACACCACAAGATCTTGGTTGTGAGAAAGGCATGGTTTGCAAGTGAGAGGAAAGCATGGAAATGAATGTGCCCAATAATAATAAAGGCTTGGTATGAGTGTGGAAAGTGTGTTTTGTAAACAAAACGTTCCTAGGGTGGACAACCTGACATCTACAAGCTGGAGGTCTACTCAAGCCCGGACGTAGCCAATCCAGGGGCCACCTGACAGGTCAGGCCCATTCATTCGGGTATCGTATATAATGCATTGGATAGAGATCCTATATGTCCAATATATTAACTGAGACCCTATTGGTCCTCAGGATTGTGTGATGCATGAGTCCGCCCAGTCGCTCAATATTGTTTGTCATCTCCAGGGTCCTCTTCTGTTGGACGTGACTAAATCGGACAGTATCCACCGGCTTCTATGCTAGAGCCAAATACGTCTGATGAAGCCCGGTCAATGTATTAGCCATACCACACCTGGTGTGCCTAACTCTGAGAGAGAGGCAAGAGCATATCTTGAGGAAATGACATAGGTCCGAGAGCAATTGAATTCTGGGCTGAGTCTACGCATGATTAGCCGGCATACCATGAGAAAATGACAATTTGCAGTAATGGTGCATCTCGGGTCCTTTCAGTGACATAGGCCCGAGAGCAGTTGATTTCTAGGCTGAGTCTACGCATGATTATCCGGCATACCCATTTTGTACGGGACATTGAAAGACAACTATCTATATTAATTCCATGAACAATTCCCATTATGGGAAACCATAATTCAATGGAAGTCCTCAAAAACCAGTGGATTTGATTCTACAGAAGCCTGGTGAACTTACACCCAAGTACCGGGAAGGAAGGAGATTCTGGCACACGTGGTGAGATGTATGTGGACAGATCGGACAGTATATGAAGCTGGGTCTGTGACTATGGCAACCTGAGGCTCTGTGCCTGAACTTTATCTGTGTTGTGTCTGTTTAGAACTTTCTGTGTTAACTGCCTTGATGTTTTTCTGTGCTGTCCTGTATTGATTTAATAAATCAAGTTTTAGTTTATTCCAACGATCACTGTGTTATATATATGGATCAGCCAGAAGAACACGGCAGGAAATAGGTCCTTAGGTCGAAAGAAAGAGTGACAGTGAGTCCGGGGAAAACGGAGGAGGGTTGGCAGGTAAAGACCTATCCCAGCCAGCGCTATAAAGAGAATAATTTTGAAATATTTTGATAGGGCTATTTGGGACCCTCCACGTAGCTTGTTACATAATTCCAGTATAATATATTGTATTCAGCAGTCTGGTTACTTAATTTATTCCATATTCTTCTAATGCATTAATCATTTCTGTTGTGTCTGAACCGGGGGTCTTGCCAGTTTTCATGTGGTTAAGAACATTCTGAACCGCCATTTTCAAAACTGATGGTCCTTCATTATTTTTTCGAATATCATACTGTTCTTCTCTGTTATCATCATAAAGGTTTTTCATATAATCTGACCATACATGTAAAATCTGATCTTTTTCTATTATGACTTTTCCATCTTTTGTTTTCAGGCAGCCTGCTGATGTACGTGTTCTGTTGTTATATTTAAGCTCCTGAATTCTTTGTGCTTTATTTGGTACTTTTTACTGTGATGTTGTTTTTCAATTTCTATGTAGTTTTTCTCAAACCATGCTTCTTTTGCCTCTTTACATAATTTTCTAACTTTTCTGTGAATTTCTTCATATTTGGCTTTAATTTTGGAATAGTTGTTTCAGTATCCAAACTGATTGGATTCATCAATATTTCTAATTGATTATCTACATCTTAAAATAGGATCTCTAGATCATACAATATATAAAATCTGTTCTTAACTTCTGTGTTAAAATTGTCTTGTATTTCCTTGTCATTTTTCAATGTATACAGATCATATTTAGTGTTTCATGTTGTTCTTTAACTTTACCCTCAGCGTGCCTGTAACCAATCTGTGATCACTGTAATAGTCTGCATTGGGAACTGTTTTTGAGACCTTCTGCTAATCAGACTCTAATCAATTTGGTTACTCATCCTGCTGTAAGGACTCCTTCGTGTCCATAATCTTCTGGGATGTTATTTAAGCCAAGTGTTTCCTACATGCATTTCCTGCTCCTTTGCCAATTCCAAAATAGACCTTACCAGACATCTTAGAACGCATGGCTCCATACTTTCAACCCCACTGGATGAAGTGAATGGTCATCATCATTCTTAATGGACAAATAACATCTTACTTAGTGCTACGAAGTTCATATACTACCGGGGGGCTTTAAATCAAAACCTTAGATTATTATTTTTTTTTTGTTGGTGAGAATATATTCTGATGTAATCATCACTGCGCATGTCCTCCGGTGACGATAACGTGCTCGGATTCCTGTCGAAAACAAAATTATCTTTGTGACATGCGTAACTACTCATGCATCACCATCTGTAATTCTTCATCGGACCGAAATGTTTTGAAACTTCGTTATCTAATCATACACTTGCTGGACTGACAGGCAAGCATCTCCATACTGGACCTTCATTCGCTGATCAATTTTTATATGTTTCACCCCTTCATTGATCAAAAAAGGATAAAAGAAAGTCGCTCCTCTTGGGTGTAATGTCAAAAGTGGAGCAGCCATCTTTAAACTGTCCTTATGACGTCATCGTGTTTGTAAACACCTTGATGTCACGTGCTTAACACTTTTGACATCCTTAACAACAATACTGATAGATTACAAGGCAATGGCATGATTTTTGTAATTAATATAACACTTTTAACGTTTTCATTTGAAGCTCCCAAATATGTTTTGAGCCACCTGCGTGATCTATAGAAGAGGACTGGAGTAACAATGAAGATTTTCACTTGGTAACAAAGGGGAACCTTTACAACCCTTAACATGCAAACCACCATTGTTGCGTACAATGTACAATGCATATTTCTAAGCATTAACAGTGTTGTTATGTTATACGTATATTCAGTTTATACTGTTTCCAGCTGTTGGTGGTTCTTTAACTTCGAGAAATCGAATCGTAAGTGGTGGTTCTCACCAAACATCATCACACACACTTTAGTAGTGTCTGGGCTCATCTTATACGATGAAGTATAGTTGATAATAAACTTCAACTGACTTTGGTATTTAGCCAAGCTTGATGCTGTCTCAATCAAGATGTGGATATCTGCCTTGATACGCATGTTTGGATCTATGGCTTGTGCAGGGCAATGCCGGTACATTGGGGCGACAGCTCAGTCGAGAGCGGCGGCCGGGAGGGGTCGTATCTTCTTTCCTATTCTTGCTGGGAATGGGGAACTACACGGCGTGCCATATAACCCCACTACTATACTATATTTAGTTAACGGGGAGAAACACACAGATTACTGGGCGCACCACACCACAAGATCTTGGTTGTGAGAAAGGCATGGTTTGCAAGTGAGAGGAAAGCATGGAAATGAATGTGCCCAATAATAATAAAGGCTTGGTATGAGTGTGGAAAGTGTGTTTTGTAAACAAAACGTTCCTAGGGTGGACAACCTGACATCTACAAGCTGGAGGTCTACTCAAGCCCGGACGTAGCCAATCCAGGGGCCACCTGACAGGTCAGGCCCATTCATTCGGGTATCGTATATAATGCATTGGATAGAGATCCTATATGTCCAATATATTAACTGAGACCCTATTGGTCCTCAGGATTGTGTGATGCATGAGTCCGCCCAGTCGCTCAATATTGTTTGTCATCTCCAGGGTCCTCTTCTGTTGGACGTGACTAAATCGGACAGTATCCACCGGCTTCTATGCTAGAGCCAAATACGTCTGATGAAGCCCGGTCAATGTATTAGCCATACCACACCTGGTGTGCCTAACTCTGAGAGAGAGGCAAGAGCATATCTTGAGGAAATGACATAGGTCCGAGAGCAATTGAATTCTGGGCTGAGTCTACGCATGATTATCCGGCATACCATGAGAAAATGACAATTTGCAGTAATGGTGCATCTCGGGTCCTTTCAGTGACATAGGCCCGAGAGCAGTTGATTTCTAGGCTGAGTCTACGCATGATTATCCGGCATACCCATTTTGTACGGGACATTGAAAGACAACTATCTATATTAATTCCATGAACAATTCCCATTATGGGAAACCATAATTCAATGGAAGTCCTCAAAAACCAGTGGATTTGATTCTACAGAAGCCTGGTGAACTTACACCCAAGTACCGGGAAGGAAGGAGATTCTGGCACACGTGGTGAGATGTATGTGGACAGATCGGACAGTATATGAAGCTGGGTCTGTGACTATGGCAACCTGAGGCTCTGTGCCTGAACTTTATCTGTGTTGTGTCTGTTTAGAACTTTCTGTGTTAACTGCCTTGATGTTTTTCTGTGCTGTCCTGTATTGATTTAATAAATCAAGTTTTAGTTTATTCCAACGATCACTGTGTTATATATATGGATCAGCCAGAAGAACACGGCAGGAAATAGGTCCTTAGGTCGAAAGAAAGAGTGACAGTGAGTCCGGGGAAAACGGAGGAGGGTTGGCAGGTAAAGACCTATCCCAGCCAGCGCTATAAAGAGAATAATTTTGAAATATTTTGATAGGGCTATTTGGGACCCTCCACGTAGCTTGTTACATAATTCCAGTATAATATATTGTGTTCAGCAGTCTGGTTACTTAATTTATTCCATATTCTTCTAATGCATTAATCATTTCTGTTGTGATGTTGTCTGAACCGGGGGTCTTGCCAGTTTTCATATGGTTAAGAACATTCTGAACCGCCATCTTCGAATCTGATGGTCCTTCATTATTTTTTCGAATATCATACTGTTCTTCTCTGTTATCATCATAAAGGTTGTTCATATAATCTGACCATACATGTACAATCTGATCTTTTTCTATTATGACTTTTCCATCTTTTGTTTTTAGGCAGCCTGCTGATGTACGTGTTCTGTTGTTATATTTAGCTCCTGAATTCTTTGTGCTTTATTTGGTATTTTTACTGTGATGTTGTTTTTCAATTTCTATGTAGTTTTTCTCAAACCATGCTTCTTTTGCCTCCTTACATAATGTTCTAACTTTTCTGTGAATTTCTTCATATTTGGCTTTAATTTTGGAATACTTGTTTCAGTATCCACACTGATTGGAGTCATCAATATTTCTAATTGATTATCTACATCTTAAAATAGGATCTCTAGATCATACAATATATCAAATCTGTTCTTAACTTCTGTGTTAAAATTGTCTTGTATTCCCTTGTCATTTTTCAATGTATACAGACCATATTTAGTGTTTCATGTTGTACACTTGACTTTCTTTAACTTTACCCCCAGCGTGCCTGTAACCAATCTGTGATCACTGTAATAGTCTGAATTGGTAACTGTTTTTGAGACCTTCTGCTAATCAGACTCTAATCAATTTGGTTACTAATCCTACTGTCAGGGCTCCTCCATGTCCATAATCTTCTGGGATGTTATTTAAGCCAAGTGTTTCCTACAAGATTGTCCTGCTTCTTTGCCAATTCCAACATAGACCTTACCAGACATCTTAGAACGCATGGCTCCATACTTTCAACCCCACTGGATGAAGTGAATGGTCATCATCATTCTTAATGGACAAACAACATCTTACTTGGTGCTACGAAGTTCATATACTACCAGGGGGGCTTTAAATGAAAACCTTAAATTATAAATTTTTTTTTATGGTGAGAATATATTCTGATGTAGTCACCACTGCGTTGAACGCAAGTCCTCCGGTGACGATAACGTGCTAGGATTCCTGTAGAAAACAAAATTATCTTTGTGACATGTGCAACTACTCATGCATCACCATCTGTAATTCTTCATCGGACCGAAATGTTTTGAAACTTCGTTCTCCACTCATACACTTGCTGGACTGACAGGCAAGCATCTCCATACTGGACCTTCATTCGCTGATCAATTTCTATATGTTTCACCCCTTCACTGATCAAAAAAGGATAAAAGAAAGTCGCTCCTCTTGGGTGCATGTCAAAAGTGGAGCAGCCATCTTTAAACTGTCCTTATGACGTCATCGTGTTTGTAAACACCTTGATGTCACGTGCTTAACACTTTTGACATCCTTAACAACAATACTGATAGATTACAAGGCAATGGCATGATTTTTGTAATTAATATAACACTTTTAATGTTTTCATTTGAAGCTCCCAAATATGTTTTGAGCCACCTGCGTGATCTATAAAGAGGACTGGAGTAACAATGAAGGTTTTCACTTGGTAACAAAGGGGAATCCTTTACAATCCTTAACATGCAAACCACCATTGTTGCGTACAATGTACAATGCATATTTCTAAGCATTAACAGTGTTGTTATGTTATACGTATATTCAGTTTATACCGTTTCCAGCTGTTGGTGGTTCTGTAACTTCGAGAAATCGAATCGTACGTGGTCGTTCTCACCAAACATCATCACACACACTTTAGTAGTGTCTGGGCTCATCTTATACGATGAAGTATAGTTGATAATAAACTTCAACTGACTTTGATATTTAGCCAAGCTTGATGCTGTCTCAATCAAGATGTGGATATCTGCCTTGATACGCATGTTTGGATCTATGGCTTGTGCAGGGCAATGCCGGTACATTGGGGCGACAGCTCAGTCGAGAGCGGCGGCCGGGAGGGGTCGTATCTTCTTTCCTATTCTTGCTGGGAATGGGGAACTACACGGCGTGCCATATAACCCCACTACTATACTATATTTAGTTAACGGGGAGAAACACACAGATTACTGGGCGCACCACACCACAAGATCTTGGTTGTGAGAAAGGCATGGTTTGCAAGTGAGAGGAAAGCATGGAAATGAATGTGCCCAATAATAATAAAGGCTTGGTATGAGTGTGGAAAGTGTGTTTTGTAAACAAAACGTTCCTAGGGTGGACAACCTGACATCTACAAGCTGGAGGTCTACTCAAGCCCGGACGTAGCCAATCCAGGGGCCACCTGACAGGTCAGGCCCATTCATTCGGGTATCGTATATAATGCATTGGATAGAGATCCTATATGTCCAATATATTAACTGAGACCCTATTGGTCCTCAGGATTGTGTGATGCATGAGTCCGCCCAGTCGCTCAATATTGTTTGTCATCTCCAGGGTCCTCTTCTGTTGGACGTGACTAAATCGGACAGTATCCACCGGCTTCTATGCTAGAGCCAAATACGTCTGATGAAGCCCGGTCAATGTATTAGCCATACCACACCTGGTGTGCCTAACTCTGAGAGAGAGGCAAGGTCATATCTTGAGGAAATGACATAGGTCCTAGAGCAGTTGAATTCTGGGCTGAGTCTACGCATGATTATCCGGCATACCATGTGAAAATGACAATTTGCAGTAATGGTGCATCTCGGGTCCTTTCAGTGACATAAGCCCGAGAGCAGTTGATTTCTAGGCTGAGTCTACGCATGATTATCCGGCATACTCATTTTGTACGGGACATTGAAAGACAACTATCTATACTAATTCCATGAACAATTCCCATTATGGGAAACCATAATTCAATGGAAGTCCTCAAAAACCAGTGGATTTGATTCTACAGAAGCCTGGTGAACTTACACCCAAGTACCGGGAAGGAAGGAGATTCTGGCACACGTGGTGAGATGTATGTGGACAGATCGGACAGTATATGAAGCTGGGTCTGTGACTATGGCAACCTGAGGCTCTGTGCCTGAACTTTATCTGTGTTGTGTCTGTTTAGAACTTTCTGTGTTAACTGCCTTGATGTTTTTCTGTGCTGTCCTGTATTGATTTAATAAATCAAGTTTTAGTTTATTCCAACGATCACTGTGTTATATATATATGGATCAGCCAGAAGAACACGGCAGGAAATAGGTCCTTAGGTCGAAAGAAAGAGTGACAGTGAGTCCGGGGAAAACGGAGGAGGGTTGGCAGGTAAAGACCTATCCCAGCCAGGGCTATAAATAGAATAATTTTGAAATATTGTGATAGGGCTATTTGGGACCCTCCACGTAGCTTGTTACAATTTCTGGGGGCACGTCGCGGGATATTTGAAATCCTGGTGGAGTTCTGGCTGATTTAGTGATAGGGGACACATATCATTGTCTACTATCAATAGGTTCTGCCTACCGTGCCTGGCTATTGTCTATACTCTTCCTGACACAGACTGACCGACATACGACGTGTTGTGGTCGCGTAATGTAACTTGTTGTGTACTTGTGAGTGCAATTTAATAGACAATTACCTCTTCCCTTACCCTCTGAGTTTAGGATGGCATCAGCTGGGTTTAATGTCGCTGACGTACAGGCTACAGGGCGTGAAATGGGCTATGATGGAGCGGAGTTACAGAAATATGTGCAGGAAGTGGAAAGAGACTTCAGACAGGCTATGCGCGAAGCCAAGAAAAGGGAGGCCGAGCAGGCAGTCAGAGACCATGAGTTCCGTATGAGGGAGTTGGAGCTAAAAGCTCAAACTGCCAAGGAAACCGAGGGTGCAGTGGGAGGCGCTGTTCTCCCTGACTCAACATCTTCTAGTGGCGGTCCATACCAGGCAATGAAGTTCCCATTACTCCCGTTCGATGAACACAAAGATAAGATCGACCAGTATCTTCACAGATTTCAGTCGATGGCTTTGGCTATGGGATTGGAACGTGGGAAATGGAACTTGAAACTCTCACAGGGCCTGAGGGGGACAGCGTACGAGGTCTACTCAAGGTTGCCACCTGGTATGGAGAATAACTATGAGGCTCTGGAAAAAGCATTATTGAAAAGGTTCCAGATGACAGCCCATACATACCGACAGCAGTTCAGAAAGTCGAAGAGAGAGCCAGGAGAAATGTTCGCAGCCTACAGTGTCAGACTGAAGTCTTACCTTTTGAAGTGGATGTCATTAGCTGGATTTGCTAACGACTATGAAAGTTTGGAAGAATTAGTGGTCGTGGACCAAATGAAGAGGATGATGCCTAAGCCATTGCAAACCTTCTTGCTTTAAAATGGGGCAGAAAGGTTAGACATAGTCAACACATTGGCGGAAAGGTATGTGCTAGCTCATGGGGATAATGGGGAATTGTCACAACCCAATCCCCGACCACCAGACACATGGCCTGGAAAGAAGAAGAACCCTAAAACAGCTCACACCAAGAAGGAGGATCCTTTCGAGAAAGTTAATATTAAGAAACCCTCTGGTAAGAGTCCACCTGGATCTCCTAAAAGAAAGTGGAGTGAAAAGTGGTGCGCCTATTGCAAATCTCCCACACACAATACGGTTGATTGCCGGCGTAAACAGAAAGACTCTCACTATGCTGCTTGTCTTGTAGAAACCGGGGAAGGGTATCACAAGGAAGTAGAAGGGAGGGATCTTGGGAACAATGATTCAGAAAAACCACCAGTAGTAGAAACGGTACTTGTGAACGGACAACCAGTTGAGTGTCTCTATGACACCGGTCTGCAGTTTGAGGCTGTAATTTCATCACACTTAGTGAGCCCGGAGCAGCTAACCGGGGAATCTATTGAGATTCAAACGGCGACAAAGAGTGCGGTAGCGATGTCTCTTCCAATTGCGAAGGTAGACATCAAATCAAAATATGTTACCGGCACTATACAGGCAGCCGTTCTGCTAGATCCTATCTTCCCAATGATCTTGGGTTGTCGCTACGTCTTTCTAGGGATTCCAACCGAACCCATGTACGTAGGGGCGATGCAAACCAGATCTCAATCGGAGGATGAGCAGACTCCGGCCTTGATCGTGAATCCCTTGCCTGGGGAGTTACGAGCTGCTCAAAGCCAGGATGCTACGTTGCAACCTTGCTTCAACCAATTGCCAAAAAGTCTGACCCACCAAGACGGGGTCAGTATTATATGAAGAATCGGTTACTGTACCGGAGAGCCGGAGTGGAGGAACGCCAGCATGGACAGCTGGTAGTTCCTAAGGCCTATCGGGAACAGCTTCTTCATATGGGACACACCATTTCATTCAGTGGACATATGGGTGTCGGGGCAACTCTCCAGCGCATTTCCTGCCATTACTACTGGCCAGGGATGACTGGAGACGTGCGTAGGTACGTCAAGTCGTGCCCAGAGTGCCAGCGTGTGGCACCAAAACACTGGACGGCTCCGGTAGTCCTGGGAGACATGCCCATTATGAACTCTCCTTTCGAGAGAGTTGCCATCGATCTTGTTGGTCCTCTTCCTCGGACTAGGAAGAGGAATAAGTACATTCTCACGATGGTGGATTGCTGTTCCATGTGGGGCGAGGCGATACCGTTGGCCACAATCGACTCTAAGCGAGTGGCTGATGCACTGATTGAGACCTTTACTCGGTTGGGATTTCCCAACCAGATCCTAACGGACAATGGGTCTCAGTTCTGTGGTAAGCTGATGGAAGAAGTCTTTCGTATCTTCCAGACTAACCACATTCACACAAGCCCGTACCACCCTCAGTCTAATGGGCAAGTAGAGAGGTTTAATGGTACCTTGATGACCATGCTTCGGAAGCTGGCTCAAGAGAAACCAGACAGATGGGATGAGTATATCTCAGCCGCCTTGTTCGCCTATCGGGAGGTTCCCCATGGGTCGACCGGGTTGCCACCAGCCACTCTACTATTCGGGAGGCCAATCAAGGGTCCCTTAGAAGCCTTATTGAGATGTTGGACAGAGGAAGAAACTTCTGAAGAAGTTGTATCCTCATATAAATACGTCGAAGAGTTAAAGAAGAAACTCCAGACGGGTTGGGCTTTGGCAGCTCAGAATCTGAGAGCGGCCAGAAAGAGACACGCGGCCTACTACAATAGAAGGACGAAAGATAGGTCTCTTAAGGTGGGGGATCGGGTTCAGTTGTTACTTCCAGTAGGTTCCAATAAACTCGAGATTGGGTGACAGGGGCCTTTCCCGGTGGAAAGGGTTGTTTCCCGCACCAACTATGCCATCCGAATCAGGGGGAAGTCCAAAATCTTCCACATTAACCTCCTCAAGAAGTATGAAGAACGATCGGACGGTACTTCTCTCCCACTCATGACTATGGCGGTCGCGATGGAAACTGAATCGGGCGAAGACGCGGATAGGGGGTATCCATTACACCCTGGGGAAACCTATAGGGATGTACATATAAATCCTGATCTGTCGGCTGAAGAAACAGACCTGGTCATCCGTTTGTTGGAGTCCCATCAGCAGATTCTTACCGATCGGCCAGGGCGGACAGGGATAGTCGAGTTTGATATGACTCTGAATACCCAAGACCCCGTTCGCCAAAAAATATATCCAGTGCCCTTTTCGAAAGAGAAGGCCCTGGAAGCTGAAATCCAGAAGCTTCTGGACGATGACATCATCACTCCTTCGACTTCTCCGTATAATGCCGGGGTTGTCTTGTTGAGGAAGCCAAGCGGGGAGCACCGCTTATGTATTGATTACAGGCATTTAAACAGTTGTACGACATTCCAGGTTGAGCCGTTACCAAACACAAATCAACTATTTGCCAGATTAAATAGGGCAAAGTACTTCTCAAAAATCGATTTAAGCCGGGGATATTATCAGATCCCTGTGAAGCCTGAGGTTCGGCCCATGCTCGCTTTCAGTACTCCGAGCGGCCATTACGAATTTAAGGTGATGCCTTTTGGGCTGAGCAATGCGCCCAGTGTGTTCACACGCATGATGAGAAAGTTATTATACCCTTTAAGGGATCCCTCTGTCGTCTCGTTTATGGATGATATTCTCATCGCGTCTGACAATCTGAATGATCACCTGAAATCCTTGGAACAGATCTTCATAAGATTGAAAGAGGAGGGGTTAACCGCCCGTCCAGCCAAATGCATGATTGGATATCAATCCTTGGAATTTCTGGGACATACTATTACCCCAGGGGGACTGGTACCGGAAGAAAAGAATATTGAGAAGGTCCGTCTCGCACCCCGTCCTAAATCCAAAAAGATGTTAGGTCTTTCTTGTCTCTGTGTGGGTTTTACCAGAAATTCATTCCGAAGTTCAACGAAATAGGGGCGCCATTAACCGAAACCCTGAAGAAAGGATCGCCAGATCCTATAGTTTGGACCCCGAGCTGTGAAGCGGCTTATGGGAAGCTGAAACAGGCGTTGGTGGATAGGCCAGTCCTGCAACTCCCAGATTTGGAGAAAACGTTTGTTCTGAGAACCGACGCGAGTAACATAGGGATTGGGGCAACTCTGTTGCAGGAAGGGCGAGATAATCCTTCGGTGCTGTGTCCGGTGGCATATGCCAGTCGAAAACTGTTACCCGCCGAACGGAATTACTCCACCGTCGAACGGGAATGTCTAGCTCTAGTGTGGGCGGTACAGAAATTTCAACCTTATCTGTATGGAGTCCAGTTCAAAGTGCAATCCGACCATCAACCTCTGACGTTCTTGGCAACTTCTAAGAAACTGAACGCGAGGTTAATGAGATGGTCATTGCTCCTACAACCGTATCAGTTCACGGTCGAATACATCCCCGGAAGGGAGAATGTGGGAGCAGATTTCCTATCACGGCATCCTATGGTTGAATGTGAGGGTGGGGTCATTCGAACAGAACCACTGACAGTAGAAAGTTCGTAGGGTTCGACTTTCTTAAGAGGGGGCCTATGTAGCGAAACGCCAGTGGCCCATGTCCTTATGCATTCTTTTATTTTGGGTAAACAGGGGGAAACGGCTTTCGGAAACTCTCAGTTCTCTTGTTCGCTCAAATCTCCAGGAAAGATGGTTCTTTGGGTTATCTTCATACCACAATCTTTACATGGAGCGAGTATATATTTGTCTTTCCTTTCGGGTAGACCCGATGGAGCGCCTTGCGTCAAATGTGCACTGGTGCAGCTGCTGGTCAATTGATGGCCGTGCCAACACCTACCGTTTGATAGTTGCAGCATGTCAAGTGATTTAAAGATTACGACAGAGGTGCAACAGACTACTGAGGTAGTGGAAAGGTAATACTTGAGTTGTGGGTGGTCCAGCCAGACCTGGACTTATAAATGTATTTTGTCTCGAGGGGGAGGATGACTTGGCGAAAAGCCAATCATAACAAATGAAGAGTTGGTTGACAGTTGGCAATCTAACTAGGTGTTTTGTTCTTGGCATAGCCGGGGAAGTGAATCTGAACAATATATCTCCACAGAGGATTTCATTTGTTCTTGGCGTCAGAGGAGCTGTTGCTATCTTTCTTTCTACGGCTTGAATTGGGCATATTGTCATCTTTCTGTGGAATATCATCATTGGATAGCTATGGTAATCTATGATCTATCTTCTTGAGCCAGAAGAGGCTAGCCACAGGACTATCTCTTTCGTCTGTCACTCGATAGGATGATGTCGGGAGGATAATGGACTCTTCTATCTCACTGAGAGAACCGGAACTCATCTACACTATGGCTTGTGCAGGGCAATGCCGGTACATTGGGGCGACAGCTCAGTCGAGAGCGGCGGCCGGGAGGGGTCGTATCTTCTTTCCTATTCTTGCTGGGAATGGGGAACTACACGGCGTGCCATATAACCCCACTACTATACTATATTTAGTTAACGGGGAGAAACACACAGATTACTGGGCGCACCACACCACAAGATCTTGGTTGTGAGAAAGGCATGGTTTGCAAGTGAGAGGAAAGCATGGAAATGAATGTGCCCAATAATAATAAAGGCTTGGTATGAGTGTGGAAAGTGTGTCTTGTAAACAAAACGTTCCTAGGGTGGACAACCTGACATCTACAAGCTGGAGGTCTACTCAAGCCCGGACGTAGCCAATCCAGGGGCCACCTGACAGGTCAGGCCCATTCATTCGGGTATCGTATATAATGCATTGGATAGAGATCCTATATGTCCAATATATTAACTGAGACCCTATTGGTCCTCAGGATTGTGTGATGCATGAGTCCGCCCAGTCGCTCAATATTGTTTGTCATCTCCAGGGTCCTCTTCTGTTGGACGTGACTAAATCGGACAGTATCCACACGGCTTCTATGCTAGAGCCAAATACGTCTGATGAAGCCCGGTCAATGTATTAGCCATACCACACCTGGTGTGCCTAACTCTGAGAGAGAGGCAAGGGCATATCTTGAGGAAATGACATAGGTCCGAGAGCAGTTGAATTCTGGGCTGAGTCTACGCATGATTATCCGGCATACCATGAGAAAATGACAATTTGCAGTAATGGTGCATCTCGGGTCCTTTCAGTGACATAGGCCCGAGAGCAGTTGATTTCTAGGCTGAGTCTACGCATGATTATCCGGCATACCCATTTTGTACGGGACATTGAAAGACACCTATCTATATTAATTCCATGAACAATTCCCATTATGGGAAACCATAATTCAATGGAAGTCCTCAAAAACCAGTGGATTTGATTCTACAGAAGCCTGGTGAACTTACACCCAAGTACCGGGAAGGAAGGAGATTCTGGCACACGTGGTGAGATGTATGTGGACAGATCGGACAGTATATGAAGCTGGGTCTGTGACTATGGCAACCTGAGGCTCTGTGCCTGAACTTTATCTGTGTTGTGTCTGTTTAGAACTTTCTGTGTTAACAGCCTTGATGTTTTTCTGTGCTGTCCTGTATTGATTTAATAAATCAAGTTTTAGTTTATTCCAACGATCACTGTGTTATATATATGGATCAGCCAGAAGAACACGGCAGGAAATAGGTCCTTAGGTCGAAAGAAAGAGTGACAGTGAGTCCGGGGAAAACAGAGGAGGGTTGGCAGGTAAAGACCTATCCCAGCCAGCGCTATAAAGAGAATAATTTTGAAATATTGTGATAGGGCTATTTGGGACCCTCCACGTAGCTTGTTACATAATTCCAGTATAATATATTGTGTTCAGCAGTCTGGTTACTTAATTTATTCCATATTCTTCTAATGCATTAATCATTTCTGTTGTGATGTTGTCTGAACCGGGGGTCTTGCCAGTTTTCATATGGTTAAGAACATTCTGAACCGCCATCTTCAAAACTGATGGTCCTTCATTATTTTTTTCGAATATCATACTGTTCTTCTCTGTTATCATCATAAAGGTTTTTCATATAATCTGACCATACATGTAAAATCTGATCTTTTTCTATTATGACTTTTCCATCTTTTGTTTTTAGGCAGCCTGCTGATGTACGTGTTCTGTTGTTATATTTAAGCTCCTGAATTCTTTGTGCTTTATTTGGTACTTTTTACTGTGATGTTGTTTTTCAATTTCTATGTAGTTTTTCTCAAACCATGCTTCTTTTGCCTCCTTACATAATGTTCTAACTTTTCTGTGAATTTCTTCATATTTGGCTTTAATTTTGGAATAGTTGTTTCAGTATCCAAACTGATTGGATTCATCAATATTTCTAATTGATTATCTACATCTTAAAATAGGATCTCTAGATCATACAATATATCAAATCTGTTCTTAACTTCTGTGTTAAAATTGTCTTGTATTTCCTTGTCATTTTTCAATGTATACAGATCATATTTAGTGTTTCATGTTGTACACTTGACTTCTTTAACTTTACCCTCAGCGTGCCTGTAACCAATCTGTGATCACTGTAATAGTCTGCATTGGGAACTGTTTTTGAGACCTTCTGCTAATCAGACTCTAATCAATTTGGTTACTCATCCTGCTGTAAGGACTCCTTCCGTGTCCATAATCTTCTGGGATGTTATTTAAGCCAAGTGTTTCCTACATGCATTTCCTGCTCCTTTGCCAATTCCAAAATAGACCTTACCAGACATCTTAGAACGCATGGCTCCATACTTTCAACCCCACTGGATGAAGTGAATGGTCATCATCATTCTTAATGGACAAACAACATCTTACTTAGTGCTACGAAGTTCATATACTACCAGGGGGGCTTTAAATCAAAACCTTAGATTATTATTTTTTTTTTTGTTGGTGAGAATATATTCTGATGTAATCATCACTGCGCATGTCCTCCGGTGACGATAACGTGCTCGGATTCCTGTCGAAAACAAAATTATCTTTGTGACATGCGTAACTACTCATGCATCACCATCTGTAATTCTTCATCGGACCGAAATGTTTTGAAACTTCGTTATCTAATCATACACTTGCTGGACTGACAGGCAAGCATCTCCATACTGGACCTTCATTCGCTGATCAATTTTATATGTTTCACCCCTTCATTGATCAAAAAAGGATAAAAGAAAGTCGCTCCTCTTGGGTGTAATGTCAAAAGTGGAGCAGCCATCTTTAAACTGTCCTTATGACGTCATCGTGTTTGTAAACACCTTGATGTCACGTGCTTAACACTTTTGACATCCTTAACAACAATACTGATAGATTACAAGGCAATGGCATGATTTTTGTAATTAATATAACACTTTTAACGTTTTCATTTGAAGCTCCCAAATATGTTTTGAGCCACCTGCGTGATCTATAGAAGAGGACTGGAGTAACAATGAAGATTTTCACTTGGTAACAAAGGGGAACCTTTACAACCCTTAACATGCAAACCACCATTGTTGCGTACAATGTACAATGCATATTTCTAAGCATTAACAGTGTTGTTATGTTATACGTATATTCAGTTTATACTGTTTCCAGCTGTTGGTGGTTCTTTAACTTCGAGAAATCGAATCGTACGTGGTGGTTCTCACCAAACATCATCACACACACTTTAGTAGTGTCTGGGCTCATCTTATACGATGAAGTATAGTTGATAATAAACTTCAACTGACTTTGATATTTAGCCAAGCTTGATGCTGTCTCAATCAAGATGTGGATATCTGCCTTGATACGCATGTTTGGATCTATGGCTTGTGCAGGGCAATGCCGGTACATTGGGGCGACAGCTCAGTCGAGAGCGGCGGCCGGGAGGGGTAGTATCTTCTTTCCTATTCTTGCTGGGAATGGGGAACTACACGGCGTGCCATATAACCCCACTACTACTATATTAGTTAACGGGGAGAAACACACAGATTACTAGGCGCACCACACCACAAGATCTTGGTTGTGAGAAAGGCATGGTTTGCAAGTGAGAGGAAAGCATGGAAATGAATGTGCCCAATAATAATAAAGGCTTGGTATGAGTGTGGAAAGTGTGTCTTGTAGACAAAACGTTCCTAGGGTGGACAACCTGACATCTACAAGCTGGAGGTCGACTCAAGCCCGGACGTAGCCAATCCAGGGGCCTACCTGACAGGTCAGGCCCATTCATTCGGGTATCGGTATATAATGCATTGGTAGAAGATCCTATATGTCAAATATTAACTGAGACCCTATTGGTCCTCAGGATTGTGTGATGCATGAGTCAACCCAGTCGCTCAATATTGTTTGTCATCTCCAGGGTCCTCTTCTGTTGGACGTGACTAAATCGGACAGTATCCACCAGGCTTCTATGCTAGAGCCAAATACGTCTGATGAAGCCAGGTCAATGTATTAGCCATACCACACATGGTGTGCCTAACTCTGAGAGAGAGGCAAGGTCATATCTTGAGGAAGTGACATAGGTCCGAGAGCAGTTGAATTCTAGGGCTGAGTCTACGCATGATTATCCGGCATACCATGTAGAAAATGACAATTTGCAGTAATGGTGCATCTCGGGTCCTTTCAGTGACATAAGCCCGAGAGCAGTTCGATTCTAGGCTGAGTCTACGCATGATTATCCGGCATACTCATTTTGTACCGGGACATTGAAAGACAACTATCTATACTTAATTCCATGAACAATTCCCATTATGGGAAACCATAATTCAATGGAAGTCCTCAAAAACCAGTGGATTTGATTCTACAGAAGCCTGGTGAACTTACACCCAAGTACCGGGAAGGAAGGAGATTCTGGCACACGTGGTGAGCTGTATGTGGACGGATCGGACAGTGTATGAAGCTGCGTCTATGAAGATAGCTACCTGAGGCTCTATGCCTGAACGTTATCCTTGTTGTGTCTGTTTAGAACTATCTGTTTTATCTGCCTTGATGTTTTCCTGTGCTGTTCTTGATTAGGTTAATAAAATTACTTTCAAGTTATTCTGACGATCGCCATGTTATTTATGCGGCAGCCAGAAATACACCTTAGAGGTTAGGTCCCGAGGTAGAAAGACAGAGTGACAGTGAGTCCAGGAACGGAGGAGGGTGGGCAAGCAAAAACCTATCCCAGCCAGGGCAATAGAAGATTATTTAAACATTGTGACAGGGCTATTTGGGACCCTCCACGTAGCTTGTTACAATTTCTGGGGGCTCGTCCGGGATATTTGAAATCCTGGTGGAGTTCTGGCTGATTTAGTGATAGGGGACAGATATCCTTGTCTACTATCAATAGGTTCTGCCTACCGTGCCTGGCTATTGTCTATACTCTTCCTGACACAGACTGACCGACATACGACGTGTTGTGGTCGTGTAATGTAACTTGTTGTGTACTTGTGAGTGTAATTTAATAGACAATTACCTCGTCCCTTACCCTCTGAGTTTAGGATGGCATCAGCTGGGTTTAATGTCGCTGACGTACAGGCTACAGGGCGTGAGATGGGCTATGATGGAGCGGAGTTACAGAAATATGTGCAGGAAGTGGAAAGAGACTTCAGACAGGCTGTGCGCGAAGCCAAGAAAATGGAGGCCGAGCAGGCAGTCAGAGATCATGAGTTCCGTATGAGGGAGTTGGAGCTAAAAGCTCAAACTGCCAAGGAAACCGAGGGTGCAGTGGGAGGCGCTGTTCTCCCTGACTCAACATCTTCTAGTGGCGGTCCATACCAGGCAATGAAGTTCCCATTACTCCCGTTCGATGAACACAAAGATAAGATCGACCAGTATCTTCACAGATTTCAGTCGATGGCTTTGGCTATGGGATTGGAACGTGGGAAATGGAACTTGAAACTCTCACAGGGCCTGAGGGGGACAGCGTACGAGGTCTACTCAAGGTTGCCACCTGGTATGGAGAATAACTATGAGGCTCTGGAAAAAGCATTATTGAAAAGGTTCCAGATGACAGCCCATACATACCGACAGCAGTTCAGAAAGTCGAAGAGAGAGCCAGGAGAGATGTTCGCAGCCTACAGTGTCAGACTGAAGTCTTACCTTTTGAAGTGGATGTCATTAGCTGGATTTGCTAACGACTATGAAAGTTTGGAAGAATTAGTGGTCGTGGACCAAATGAAGAGGATGATGCCTAAGCCATTGCAAACCTTCTTGCTTGAAAATGGGGCAGAAAGGTTAGACATAGTCAACACATTGGCGGAAAGGTATGTGCTAGCTCATGGGGATAATGGGGAATTGTCACAACCCAATCCCCGACCACCAGACACCTGGTCTGGAAAGAAGAAGAACCCTAAAACAGCTCACACCAAGAAGGAGGATCCTTTCGAGAAAGTTCCTATTAAGAAACCCTTTGGTAAGAGTCCACCTGGATCTCCTAAAAGAAAGTGGAGTGAAAAGTGGTGCGCCTATTGCAAATCTCCCACACACAATACGGTTGATTGCCGGCGTAAACAGAAAGACTCTCACTATGCTGCTTGTCTTGTAGAAACCGGGGAAGGGTATCACAAGGAAGTAGAAGGGAGGGATCTTGGGAACAATGATTCAGAAAAACCACCAGTAGTAGAAACGGTACTTGTGAACGGACAACCAGTTGAGTGTCTCTATGACACCGGTCTGCAGTTTGAGGCTGTAATTTCATCACACTTAGTGAGTCCGGAGCAGCTAACCGGAGAATCTATTGAGATTCAAACGGCGACAAAGAGTGCGGTAGCGATGTCTCTTCCAATTGCGAAGGTAGACATCAAATCAAAATATGTTACCGGTACTATACAGGCAGCCGTTCTGCTAGATCCTATCTTCCCAATGATCTTGGGTTGTCGCTACGTCTTTCTAGGGATTCCAACCGAACCCATGTACGTAGGGGCGATGCAAACCAGATCTCAATCGGAGGATGAGCAGACGCCGGCCTTGATCGTGAATCCCTTGCCTGGGGAGTTACGAGCTGCTCAAAGCCAGGATGCTACTTTGCAACCTTGCTTCAACCAGTTGCCCAAAAGTTCTGACCCACCAAGACGGGGTCAGTATTATATGAAGAATCGGTTACTGTACCGGAGAGCCGGAGTGGAGGATCGCCAGCATGGACAGCTGGTAGTTCCTAAGGCTTATCGGGAACAGCTTCTTCATATGGGACACACCATTTCTTTCAGTGGACATATGGGTGTCGGGGCAACTCTCCAGCGCATTTCCTGCCATTACTACTGGCCAGGGATGACTGGAGACGTGCGTAGGTACGTCAAGTCGTGCCCAGAGTGTCCAGCGTGTGGCACCTAAACACTGGACGGCTCCGGTAGTCTTGGGTGACATGCCCATTATGAACTCTCCTTTCGAGAGAGTTGCCATCGATCTTGTTGGTCCTCTTCCTCGGACTAGGAAGAGGAATAAGTACATTCTCACGATGGTGGATTGCTGTTCCATGTGGGGTGAGGCGATACCTTTAGGCCACAATCGACTCTAAGCGAGTGGCTGATGCACTGATGGAGACCTTTACTCGGTTGGGATTTCCCAACCAGATCCTAACGGACAATGGGTCTCAGTTCTGTGGTAAGCTGATGGAAGAAGTCTTTCGTATCTTCCAGACTAACCACATTCACACAAGCCCATACCACCCTCAGTCTAATGGGCAAGTAGAGAGGTTTAATGGTACCTTGATGACCATGCTTCGGAAGCTGGCTCAAGAGAAACCAGACAGATGGGATGAGTATATCTCAGCCGCCTTGTTCGCCTATCGGGAGGTTCCCCATGGGTCGACCGGGTTGCCACCAGCCACTCTACTATTCGGGAGGCCAATCAAGGGTCCCTTAGAAGCCTTATTGAGATGTTGGACAGAGGAAGAAACTTCCGAAGAAGTTGTATCCTCATATAAATACGTCGAAGAGTTAAAGAAGAAACTCCAGACGGGTTGGGCTTTGGCAGCTCAGAATCTGAGAGCGGCCAGAAAGAGACACGCGGCCTACTACAATAGAAGGACGAAAGATAGGTCTCTTAAGGTGGGGGATCGGGTTCTGTTGTTACTTCCAGTAGGTTCCAATAAACTCGAGATTGGGTGGCAGGGGCCTTTCCCGGTGGAAAGGGTTGTTTCCCGCACCAACTATGCCGTCCGAATCAGGGGGAAGTCTAAAATCTTCCACATTAAACTCCTCAAGAAGTATGAAGAACGATCGGATGGTACTTCTCTCCCACTCATGACTATGGCGGTCGCGATGGAAACTGAATCGGGCGAAGACGCGGATAGGGGGTATCCATTACACCCTGGGGAAACCTATAGGGATGTACATATAAATCCTGATCTGTCGGCTGAAGAAACAGACCTGGTCATCCGTTTGTTGGAGTCCCATCAGCAGATTCTTACCGATCGGCCAGGGCGGACAGGGTTAGTCGAGTTTGATATGACTCTGAATACCCAAGACCCCGTTCGCCAAAAAATATATCCAGTGCCCTTTTCGAAAGAGAAGGCCCTGGAAGCTGACATCCAGAAGCTTCTGGACGATGACATCATCACTCCTTCGACTTCTCCTTATAAGGCCGGAGTTGTCTTGTTGAGGAAGTCTAGTGTGGGCGGTACAGAAAATTCAAACTTATCTGTATGGAGTCCCGTTCAAAGGGCAGTCCGACCATCAACCTCTGACCTTTTTGGCAACTTCAAAGAAACTGAACGCGAGGTTAATGAGATGGTTATTACTCCTACAACCTTATCAGTTCACTGTCGAATACATCCCCGGAAGGGAGAATGTGGGAGCAGATTTCCTATCACGGCATCCTATGGTTGAATGTGAGGGTGGGGTCATTCGAACAGAACCACTGACAGTAGAAAGTTCGTAGGGTTCGACTTTCTTAAGAGGGGGCCTATGTAGCGAAACGCCAGTGGCCCATGTCCTTATGCATTCTTTTATTTTGGGTAAACAGGGGGAAACGGCTTTCGGAAGCTCTCAGTTCTCTTGTTCGCTCAAATCTCCATGAAAGATGGTTCTTTGGGTTATCTTCATACCACAATCTTTACATGGAGCGAGTATATATTTGTCTTTCCTTTCGGGTAGACCCGATGGAGCGCCTTGCGCCAAATGCGCACTGGTGCGGCTTCTGGAGGATTCATGTCCGTTTCTACTGATGGCCATCCACGGCCGAATGTCAAGAGTTCAAGTTAAAGATTGAGACAGTTTTAAAAGGTCTACTACGGGTGGAATGAAAAGGTAAACTTGGGTTTTCTTTGGTCCAGGCAAAACTTGGCCTATAAATATCTATTGTCTTAACGACTGAGAGGATATGGCGAAACAGCAGTCTTGCCATGTTGGGAGGGGGTGACCGTTAGCCGATCTGGCTACGCGTCTTGATCTTGGCATGGCAAGGGAACACATCTGAAGAATAAGTAGTTACCAAATGATATCGCTTGTTCTTGGCAGCTGATAGACGAGTGATATCTTGCTTCCTACGGCTTACCGTTACTTAGTAGCATCTCTCTTTTAAATATAGGCACATTAGATAGCTACGGGGATGGGGTCCACCAATCTATGATCTATCTTCTTGAGCCGGAAGAGGCTATCCACGGGGCTATCTCTTTCGTCTTGTAGTCGATAGGATGATGTGGGGATTATAAATAAACTTCGTTATCTTATTTAGGGAACCTGCATTCCTCTGAATCTACGTGTTAGGTGAGGCCCTGCCGGTACATTGCGGCGGCAGCTCAGACAAGAGCAGCAGCCGGAAGAGGTAGTATCTTCTTGCATATTCTTGCTGGGAATGGGGAACTACACTGCGTGCCATACAACCCCACTCCTATATTATTAGTTAAGGGGGAGAAACACACAGATTACTGGGCGCACCACACCACAAGATCTTGGTTGTGAGAAAGGCATGGTTTGCAAGGGAGAAAGAAGCTGGGAAATGAATGTGCCCAATAATAATAAAGGCAGGGTATGAGTGAGGAGAGTGATTCGTGTATGTAACAGGGTGCCTAGTATAGCCGACCGGACGTCTACAGATTGGAGGTCTATGCAAGCCAGGACGTAGCCAATCCAGGGGCTACCTGACATGTCCGACGCCTTCAAGCAAGCCACTGATAAACTGGTGTTGGTAAGCTGAAATGCATAACTAATATGTGGTGCTTGAGTCAGCTTGATCCCTCACTCGAATGTTTGTCCTTTCCAGGGTCCTTTCTTTTTGGAAGTATGAACAGAGCTGAAGGTCTCGACAGGGCTCTACGCAGAAAGTATGTTTATGACTATGCCATGGCAAGGTTTGGGCCATGCCTGATTTAAGAATATGATCTCTACGAGATAGAGCCACTGCTGACCTGGAAAGAATGACCATCAGCTGTACTGACACATCACCAGTCATCTCGATACGATTGGATTGAGTCCTTTTGTATTATTGGCTGGACCCCGCCAATCACTCAGACACACCCATTATTATATGAGAACTATTCTCCAGGACATTATTTCCTACCTGACATTATGCCACTTCCCTAGAACATTTGTTTACTAAAAAGACTGTGGTCCATGGAAATTTGGAAGTTTGCTTCTACAGAAGGCTGTTGTACGTACAACCAATTACCTGGAAGGAAGGAGATTCTTGCACACGCGGTGAGCTGTATGTGGACGGATCGGACAGTGTATGAAGCTGCGTCTATGAAGATAGCTACCTGAGGCTCTATGCCTGAACGTTATCCTTGTTGTGTCTGTTTAGAACTATCTGTTTTATCTGCCTTGATGTTTTCCTGTGCTGTTCTTGATTAGGTTAATAAAATTACTTTCAAGTTATTCTGACGATCGCCATGTTATTTATGCGGCAGCCAGAAATACACCTTAGAGGTTAGGTCCCGAGGTAGAAAGACAGAGTGACAGTGAGTCCAGGGAACGGAGGAGGGTGGGCAAGCAAAAACCTATCCCAGCCAGGGCAATAGAAGATTATTTAAACATTGTGACAGGGCTATTTGGGACCCTCCACGTAGCTTGTTACAATTGCTATGATCCAGTTTATAGAGGTAAAGATCATGGTCATATTTGCGTTAAAGGCAGACGCAAGACAACCCACTGCCATAAAGAATATTGGGAGCATAGAATTTCAGGCAGATGCAGAACTGAAAGAGCTTTGTTATCATTCTTGGATGTTATACTTTAGCACACAATTATGTTCTGAAACCTAATTAAAAGGAGGAGTTTTGTAATGGGACGCCACGTTCACCACCAGTATGAGTCTCTCAGTCTACATTCAAGATGGACAAATTAAGGAATACAGGAGGAATTAATAAAAGAATAAAACGGGACTCTTGGAATTTACGAATCTGACACAAAATTGCACACGTAGATCAAAGCGAACAGGGTCTGGTTTCTACGTTTGACAAATCTCAAAGTTGACGCCAGTCTATTCACCGGCTAAAAGATGCATGGTTGTATGGACAACTTCAAATAGTTTAGCACGAAACTAAATGCCGACCGTGTTCCCAGAGATCGAGGGAGACGGGAAGACATAAGAACTGGCCAGTCACGGGGACATTTAGACAGAGAGGAAATTTACTACCCCACGAAGGTGTGAATGAAGGAACGGATAGCCCAGTGGAACACATGCCTAACACCTCTGGCTCAGTGCTTACCGCAGATTGAGGATTAAAGAGACCTAAAGCCCCTTCAAAAAAAAAAAAAAAGGTGTAATAGTTGTCCCTGAGTGACCCTTCCTCACAGAGACAAGTCTCCCGCAGTCGTTTGTGCAGATTTTGGCTGTTTGTGATTTCTTGGCAAGTTTACGTTCATTAGTTTGGCACTACTTATGAACGACCGTTACTCATACCATTGTATGGAAAGAATGAATTGTCCGTAACCTCTTCGCTGTAACCTCTTCAACTGCTATTTTTAAGCAACTTGATGTGGAGAGAGTATTTTAGTTTTAGAGACATCATATTTTCTTTTTTACAGAGTCTTCATCCACGTTTAAATCTGGTAGAATGTCAGTATTTGTTTTAATCTTGTAGAATGTCAGTAATTGTCTTAATCTTGAAGAACATCAGTATTTGTCTTAATCGTGAAGAACTTCAGTTTTTGTAATAATCTTGAAGAACTTCAGTATTTGTCTTAATCATGAAGAACTTCAGTATTTGTCTTAATCTTGAAGAACTTCAGTATGTGTCTTAATCTTGTAGAACTTCAGTATTTGTCTTAATCTTGAAGAACTTCAGTATTTGTCTTAATCTTGAAGAACTTCAGTATTTGTCTTAATCTTGAAGAATTTCTGTATTTGTCTTAATCTTGTAGAACTTCAGTATGTGTCTTAATCTTGAAGAATGTCAGTATTTGACCTAGTTTGGTCTCACTTGAGTAAAGCTCCAAATAGTGCTCTACCCATCTGTCCATCTGCCGTTTCTTGTCAGTGATGATTTCTCCAGTCAAGGTTTTCAATGGTGCACTTCTTTTGATCACTGGACCACAGGCTTTGTTTATTCCTTCATACATGCTTCTTATGTCTCCCTTATCACTTGCGATTTGAATGGACTCACATAACTTGATCCAATAATCATTTGCACACTGCCTGGCAGCCTTTTGCACATCCTTCCTAGCTTGCCTTAGCTCACTCAGAGTGTTACGCGTTGGTCTTTCCTTGTTTCTTAAGAGAGCTTTCTTCTTCTTATCAATCAAGGGCTGCAGAGTCTCGCTGTTGGCCGCAAACCAGTCCTGCCTCTTATGATCCACAGTGCCGTAAACCCCTACGGCAGTTTTATAAAGAGTTTCCTTAATTTGACCCCACTTTTCATTTACTGTACAATTTTCTGGTGTATCAGTGAAAGCGTCTTCAAGTTGCTGTTGAAACTGAAAGCACTTTTCAGGATCATGAGTGTTAATAATATTAATCCTGGGGCTAGATTTGTGTTTAGCTGTGTAGATTCTCTTTGGTCTCAGTCTAACCCTTGCAACAACCAAAGAATGATCCGTATCACAGTCAGCACTGTGGTAACTACGAGTCAATGATATATGGTTCAGATGTTGTCTCCGTGTGATGATGAAGTCCAGCTGGTGCCAATGGCCAGATCTTGGATGTTTCCATGTGACCTTATGCATCTCTTTTGTTTAAAAAAAAAGAGTTTGTAATACATAGGTCATTACTGGTGCAATGCTCCAGCAGCCTTTGCCCAT
Organism: Cepaea nemoralis; assembly: GCA_014155875.1. NCBI lineage: Eukaryota > Metazoa > Mollusca > Gastropoda > Stylommatophora > Helicidae > Cepaea > Cepaea nemoralis. Next base: position 215,668 of record JACEFZ010003675.1, on the reverse strand, counting down.
TTTCATTCATGCGACCGATGTTGTATTTTCCAAGGCACACTGGCCATGAACTCGAGTCCTTGCCCACACGAGCATTGAAATCACCGAGCATATAAATGTAGTCAGATTTTGGAACTGCCTTGATCACGGAGTCTAACTCCTCATAGAACAAATCCTTCACATCATCAGAGGAATCGAGTGTCGGTGCATATGCAGTAATAATGGTGGCAAACCCACAAGAGGTTGCCAAGCGCAGGGACAATAGTCTTTCATTTCCTCCTGCTGGAATTTCAATCATTCCCAGTAGCTTATTCTTCACTGCAAAGCCCACACCGTGTTGCCTTTTTTCTGCCTGCCCTCTACCCTTCCAGAAAAAGGTGTAGTTGTTTTCCCTGAGTGACCCTTCCTCAGCGAGGCGAGTCTCCTGCAGGCCAGCAATATCAATGTTAAGACGATTGAGTTCGGCATCAATCACAGCCGTTTTTCTCACATCGTCAATATTGGTCAAGTCAGTGGAAAATCCTGGAAACATGGTTCTCACGTTCCAGATTGCAAGCCGTAGCTTGAGGTTTCTATTTTTATTTTTGTTTGTACCTGGTGCATTGGTTTTACAGCCTGCGATTCAGATTTTGTCCTAGCCCCAAGCACCCATTGAAGCAGGCAGGCTGTGGCGGATCAGCACCCAATTGGCTGGGGGCTGCCAAGCTTGAGGCGGGCGGTAGCTCATCAGTGACACCTATAGGTGTCTCCCACCGTCAGAGGCAACGCGTGGCGCCCCATGTCTACGCCAACTGACAAGGACTTATAACCCGTAACAGTTGCCTCTCGCTTTGATTCCGAGACCAGTTAAGACCAGGGATGGAGTTTTGCCTCTCCATAGCACAAAGCCTGGGCTAAAATGTAGAGATCATGTGTTGCCCATGCAGCATGATCCCTCTCTCGGCCTGCCTAGTTCACTCCAGAGGAAAGGTAACACCCCTAAATCTGGAACAAGACAAGCTGCAGAAGCTGCCGGATCAGCAAAGCAATGCTCTAACTGTCCGCCTGTCGGAGCTTCGATCCTAGACCAGTCGCCAACCAAGGCTTAGGGCCTGGTCTGCCCTGCCATGACAATTTTGTCTTTAGCTTGCATTTCCTCGCACCAGGGTAAGGCTTGTACCCTCCCAATTGCGCTCTTCCGCCCGAAGCCGTTGGCACAATGTGGGGTGTCGGGTTTGGTAAGCGCCGCCCAACGTTCGGCGCTAACAGAAACCAGGTAGTACCGTCTACTGTTATACGGTAGCTCAGTCATATCTGACTAAGACCTGACACACATACATACATACATACATGCATGCATACATACATACATACGTACATACATACATACATACATACATACATACATACATACATACATACATACAGACAGACAGACAGACAGACAGACAGACAGACAGACAGACAGACAGACAGACAGACAGACAGACAGACAGACAGACAGACAGACAGACAGACAGACAGACAGACAGACAGACAGACAGACAGACAGACAGACAGACAGACAGACAGACAGACAGACAGACAGACAGACAGACAGACAGACAGACAGACAGACAGACAGACAGACATACATACATACATACATACATACATACATACATACATACATACATACATACATACATACATACATACATACATACATACATACATACATACATACATACATACATACATACATACATACAAGTTGGTGGAACGCAGAAGTAAAGAAAGCGGTAAAAGACAAAAAGGAAAAATATAAAAAGTGGTTGAAGAGCAAACAGGAATGTGATCGCATAGAATATAGAAAAGCGAGAAGACATTTGAATAGAATAGTGAAGAGGGAAAAACAAAAAGACTGGAAAGATTATGGAGAAACCCTAAATAAAAACTACAAGGAGGCAACTAGAAATTTCTACAAAAAGATAGGTGCAATGCGAGCCAGAGGAGAACCCTTTGATCCAACCGAAATAATTAACAGCGAAAATGGAGTACCAATAAGTGAACAAAAACAAATCCTAATAAGATAGAATCAGTATTTCGAACAACTTCTCAACATCCCATCAGATGTCACAGGAATTCAAGAGACTTATACAGATGTCACCGAAGAACTAGAACCAGACATACTAAAAGAAGAAATTATAGAAGCCATCAGATTATCCCCATTGAACAAATCACCAGGACAGGATGAAATACCAAATGAACTAATTAAAGCAGCAAGAGAAGTAGGAACAGCTTGGCTACATAGACTATTCAGTCATGTTTGGGTAGAACAACAGACACCACGAGATTGGGGAAATGCCATAATTATCCCAATTTAGAAATACAAAGGCAGCAAAAGAGACTGCACACAATACAGAGGCATTTCACTGTTGAGTCATTCTGGGAAAATATTTTGCAAAGTTTTTGAAAAAAGATTAAGAACTACTTTAGAACCCCAGCTAAGCGAAACACAACTTGGATTTAGGAAAAAACAAAGGATTCACAGATGCAATTTTTGCTCTTAGACAACTTATAGAAAAATCAATTGCATTCAATGAAACACTCTACTTAGCCTTTGTCGACCAAGAAAAGGCATTCGATAGAGTAGATAGAAACAAGTTGTGGCAAATCCTTAAACAATATGGAGTGAGTACACATCTAACAAACCTATGTAGAAGTTTATACAACAACAGTGAATGCATAGTGAGAGCAACTGGAGGACACTCAGAACCCTTCACCATAAGATCTGGAGTACGACAAGGTTGTGTCCTGTCCCCTCTCTTGTTCATAATATATATAGACAACATATGTAAAGAAACCAGCCAAACAGAGATAGCAAGAATACCACATGACGAGAACACAGAAGAAGAACCATCTGCAAATCTAACCATTAGAGAACTCCTGTTTGCCGACGACCAAGCACTAATAGCAAAATCAGAAGCTGAATTACAAGACCACATGAATAGTCTAAACTGAAATGTGTAGGGAACATAACATGAAAATTAGCACAAGCAAAACAGAGGTAATGACTATAACTAAAGAAGAACAAACAACAACAATTCACCTAAACGAACATCCCTTGAAACAAGTGAAGAGTTTCAAGTACCTGGGAAGTATAATATCATCAAATGGCAGATCAGAAGACGAGATCGAAAATAGGTGCAATAAGGCAAATCAACTCATTGGACAAATGGCACCAATACTAAAGAACAAACATGTATCAGTAACTACTAAGAAAGCACTTTACAACACAATCTTCCTACCAACTCTATGCTACCAATGCCAAACCTGGACAATGACAGAAAAAGAGAAAAGAAAAATCACAACAACAGAAATGAGGTTCCTGAGAAGAATACTAATCGTATCAAGAAGAGATAAGATCAGAAATGAAGAAATCAGGACTAAAGTGGGGGTTAAAGCAGCACTAGATTTTATTAGAAAGCAGCAAGTCAAATGGTTTGGCCATGAAAGTAGGTTATCAGTCAACAGCATACCACAACAAGCAATGATGTACAGACCAGATGGAAACAGAGGAAGAGGCCGACCACGTAAACGTTGGACGGAGGGAATAGCAGAGTCCATGGGAATATCGATATATGAAGCCCATAATCGGGCACTCTCACGAAGTTTATACTTCACCTCGACACCGCAGAGTACAAGAGGAACATAATGAGATGAGATTAAGACCAAGATAAATCAGTATCACGGTATTCTAAAATAGACAAATCACCAATTATAATAGTAACTACATATATAAACATGACATTAAAATAATAAACATCCCATTACTGAAACCATAACATCACTAACTTAAATATAATTAACTAATTCAGTAACTCCTATTTATAATTTCAAAAAAAGGGAAATCCACTACCCTTGAAATATCCTCAATCACCTGAGCTGCCGATAAATATCCTATATAAGGTCAATTCATAACCGAAGTATTCCTCTTCAAACGTTTATTAACTAATATTATGTTAATACAGAGACTATTCACGTGGTAACTACACATGTTCATACTACCCCGCGTGATTATAATTGTTTATGCTGCATCCGTAGCACAAGCCAATGTCTACACTATATTCAAGCGGTACTGTTAACGTGTCCATCTGCTGGACAGTTCTGCTTCATCTGAAACATTGATAACAATAGGTGACTACTTTTACCTATATAATATTTTATTAAATATGTGGCATTTCAGAATTCAGCCACAGTCATCATAATGCAATAACACATATACACATTATAATATTCTCGCTTAATTCACCCTAAAGAAATTTATGTACAACATTATCATAATCTACAAGCGACTGAGTAAATCAGCCAAATTATTCTCACTGCCAGAAATATGAGCAACAGTGAAATCAAACTCCTGCAGAAGCAAAGCCCATCTATGGATACGAGCATTCTTCGGTGAACCATCTTTAAAGATTTTTAATGGCATATTATCTGAGATGACTAAAAAATTTCTTCCAGAAGATATTTAGCAAATTTCTGAACAGACCTACCAAAGACAGTGCCTCAAGTTCCGTAATTGCATACCGTTTTTGAGTTTCATTCAGCTTTCTACTAGAATACAAAACTGGATGTAGTAATCCATTATATTGAAGTAAAATGCAAGATATAGCATGTGAACTGGCATCCGTCTGGACGACAAAGTCTTTAGACATGTCAGGAATTCTGAGAATTGGCGGAGAACTAAACAAAGATTTTATTTCCTGAAGAATATTTTTATTTTCCTCCGACCATTTAATTTTGCTTGGTTGTTCTTTCTTTAGTCTAGACTTCTGGTAATAATTGATAAGCAGACCAAACAAACGCATGCGACAACAGATCTGTGTCAGACTTACTCTGTGCTGTACATTAAAAGATTATACACCTTTAATATATTTTGATCTATAGTGCAGACCAAATGTCAACATTTTCCCAATAAACACTGTGGATCCAGACAGCAATTGTACCACTTTGTTAGCCATGACAGATAACAGAATACTTATAATCAAAACCAACAAGACGAAAGTAAGAAACACACCTTACCGGCAAAGAAAACCAAGTGCCGACCGATGTGATCATGTATGTTTTTGGCGGGTTATCCAACTCAGTAAGACAATACCGTACTGGTATATCTGCGGCCTGAACTGTACTCATATCGTCAAACTTGTTCACTAATGGATGCGATATGTGTGTAAAGGAGATATATATGATCTTCATATATCTGATTATCTTCCTGTATTTGTAAACAAGCAACAGCATGTGTTACCGCATGTTTCCCTTCCCATTCTGCTATGTCTTCAGGAGAAACATCAAGTAACTCTGGGATGTTTCCGATAAAGACATCCACAAATGGGTCAGGTAGCACAGCTACTTTTATTTTCCCAGAAAAATATGGGCAGTTGAAAACCTTTCTGTTCTCCCCCCCCCCCCCCCCCCCCCCCCCCGAAAGTCCTACAAGTCATTTTCTTCACCGATCCGGGAGAATGTGTGTTATGTGTGACTTATAGGAAGGTAAATGAAGTATAAAGTTATCTCAAGGATTACGTGGAATTGCCTATGAGATGTATTCCAGACTGCGTCTAATCTCCCAATATTCTTTATGGCAGTGGGTTGTCATGCGTAATTCTCAACCAGGCATTGCTTGTCAGATTTCAGGTTGATGCAGAAAGTTATAAGAAATTCAAAACTGCGAGGAAAGGGTCAGGATAGATTTATGTCCAGTTCGTCGATGGATTAAAATCATATCTACACAAGTGGAGCAATATAGGTAAATTTGGGGAAACGTATGAAGGTTTACCATACAAAACAAAATGATCATCAGAGATCAGCTGAAAATAGAATGTCAGCTGACATGAGGACATTCCTTACTCAGCATGGAGTTGAGAGTTGGATGCTATTATTACCATAGCAGCGAGGTTTGAACGGTCACAGAAGGAATCTGGAGGTGTTCGTGAAAAGACTGTAGTTGCAACACCTGACAATTCTCAGAAGCCTAAGGAAAATTATGGCAACAGTCAAAATAAGCCCAATGATAAGAATAAAACTACCACGCAAAATTTAGCCCAACATGCATTGACAAAGGGGAAGTAATATTGTCTGACGTGCAATGATATTGGACACTACACGAAGGATTGCCGTCGTAAACCCCCTCCTAAGGAAAATAATGGCAACAGTCAAAATAAGCCCCAGGATAAGAGGAAAAACTACCACCCAAAAAAAAACCTTATCTTGCATTGAGAGAGAGGAAGCAATATTGCCTGAAGTGCTATTTTATTAGACACTACACGAAAGAATGTCGTCGTAAACCCCCGTCTTCATAGCGCAGCATGTTTGGCCAAACCGGAAGCCATGGAGGTGAACATTGATGACCATCCAGTAAGGAAGGACAATAAAGACCCCATACTAGACTTCCAGTTTATCGAATCAGTTACTCTTAACGGATTAATTACCACGTGTCTATACAACACTGGTCTTCAACTTGCAATTGTTGCTACCTCTTTAGTGAAACCCTGAAAAATTTCACCGGGGGAACAATGAACCCCAGGTGCCGTTAACCAGCTCAGTCCCAATGTCATTACCAGTGGCAAAGGTAAGCATAATTGCTATGATCCAGTTTATAGAGGTAAGATCATGGTCATAGTTGCGTTAAAGGCAGACGTAAGACAACCCACTGCCATAAAGAATATTGGGAGCATAGAATTTCAGGCAGATGCAGAACTGAAAGAGCTTTGTTATCATTCTTGGATGTTATACTTTAGCACACAATTATGTTCTGAAACCTAATTAAAAGGAGGAGTTTTTTAATGGGACGCCACGTTCACCACCAGTATGAGTCTCTCAGTCTACATTCAAGATGGACAAATTAAGGAAACAGGAGGAAATTTAAAAAAAAAAAACGGGACTCTTGGAATTACGAATCTGACACAAAATTGCACACGTAGATAAAACGAACAGAGTCTGGTTTTTTCGTTTTACAAATCTCAAAGTTGACGCCAGTCTATTCACCGGCTAAAGATGCATGGTTGTATGGACAACTTCAAAAAGTTTAGCACGAACTAAATGCCGACCGTGTTCCCAGAGATCGGGGGGACGGGAAGACATAAAAACTGGCCAGTCACGGGGGCATTTTGACAGAGAGGAAATTTACTACCCCCCGAAGGGGTAATGAAGGTACGGATAGCCCAGGGAACACATGTCTAACACCTCTGGCTCAGTGCTTACCGCAGATTGAGGATTAAAGAGACCTAAAGCCCCCTTTAAAAAAAAAAAAGGTGTAATAGTCATAGACATATAACAGGCAATCCCCAATTCTCTCCATATCCATAAATACTTCCAGTGTCGACATGCTGTCCTAATTGCTGCTGCAAATTATATAGCTAAGATACAAAAATATGCGATGCACAATCGACAAAATACAAATGTGTAGGGAAGATAGCAATAAATATATCAAAAGTAAAAAACGTTGAACGAAATGCCAACCAAAATCAACAATGTTGTAAAGCGGAATTAACGAGCAAAACAGCAAGCATTTGGGGCGAAATAAATATCGTCCTAACTCGTTAGAATATGTAAATTCCAGAAATTAGGTAGAAACATATATAGTCAGTATAAGGATATCACGCCACAAGAGAAATAAAATATTACGAGATAAGTAAGCGAAACGTAACGTAGACACACATGTCTATTCACATATAAAAGAAACACTGATGACTGGTAGATAACAGACGAATAAGACTGTATCCACATGACAAACGTACTAACTAAACGCGAGGTCGCTACAAACGGGAAATTTGCAACGAGCTGACGACCGTTAGTATAGAAGTAACCTGTGCTTTATAAATAAATTTTTGTAGCACTATGAAAACCCCCCAACCGCCCACATAATCATAATGAAAACAAATCGGCCATGGATATGATAGTAAATTTTTGGGAAAGCAAAACCCAATGAGATTACAATACCCAAAAGTCACAACAACCAAACAAAATTTTCGGCCCGGGTTTCCTTTTAGAAGGGTTAAAAAAACCCCCCGGTGGTTTTTTGGGAATTTCCTGTTTACAAAAGAAAAAGCTTTTTGAAATCCCGGGGCCCCTAAAAAACTGTATTTTTCCCCAATTACCCCGTCAAACTTGTTCACTAATGGATGCGATATGTGTGTAAAGGAGATATATATGATCTTCATTTTCTGATTATCTTCCTGTATTTGAAAACAAGCAACAGCATGTGTTACCGCATGTTTCCCTTCCCATTCTGCTATGTCTTCAGGAGAAACATCAAGTAACTCTGGGATGTTTCCGATAAAGACATCCACAAATGGGTCAGGTAGCACAGCTACTTTTTTTTTCCCAAAAAAATGGGCAGTTGAAAACCTTTCTGTTTCCCCCCCCCCCCCCCCCCCCCCGAAAGTCCTACAAGTCATTTTCTTCCCCGATCCGGGAATGTGTTTTATGTGTGACTTATGGGAAGGTAAATGAAGTATAAAGTTATCTCAAGGATTACGTGGAATTGCCTATGAGATGTATTCCAGACTGCGTCTAATCTCCCAATATTCTTTATGGCAGTGGGTTGTCATGCGAAATTCTCAACCAGGCATTGCTTGTCAGATTTCAGGTTGATGCAGAAAGTTATAAGAAATTCAAAACTGCGAGGAAAGGGTCAGGATAGATTTATGTCCAGTTCGTCGAGGGATTAAAATCATATCTACACAAGTGGAGCAATATAGGAAAATTTTGGGGGAAACGTATGAAGGTTTACCATACAAAACAAAATGATCATCAGAGATCAGCTAAAAATAGAATGTCAGCTGACATGAGGACATTCCTTACTCAGCATGGAGTTGAGATTTGGATGCTATTTTTACCATAGCAGCGAGGTTTGAACGGTCACAGAAGGAATCTGGAGGTGTTCGTGAAAAGACTGTAGTTGCAACACCTGACAATTCTCAGAAGCCTAAGGAAAATAATGGCAACAGTCAAAATAAGCCCAATGATAAGAATAAAACTACCACGCAAAATTTAGCCCAACATGCATTGACAAAGGGGAAGTAATATTGTCTGACGTGCAATGATATTGGACACTACACGAAGGATTGCCGTCGTAAACCCCCTCCTAAGGAAAATAATGGCAACAGTAAAAATAAGCCCCAGGATAAGAGGAAAAACTACCCCCCAAAAAAAAACCCTTTATCTTGCATTGAGAGAGAGGAAGCAATATTGCCTGAAGTGCTATTTTATTAGACACTACACGAAAGAATGTCGTCGTAAACCCCCGTCTTCATAGCGCAGCATGTTTGGCCAAACCGGAAGCCATGGAGGTGAACATTGATGACCATCCAGTAAGGAAGGACAATAAAGCCCCCATACTAGACTTCCAGTTATCGAATCAGTTACCTTAACGGATTAATTCCCACGTGTCTATACAACACTGGTCTTCAACTTGCAATTGTTGCTACCTCTTTAGTAAAACCCTGAAAAATTTCACCGGGGGAACAATGAACCCCAGGTGCCGTTAACCAGCTCAGTCCCAATGTCATTACCAGTGGCAAAGGTAAGCATAATTGCTATGATCCAGTTTATAGAGGTAAGATCATGGTCATAGTTGCGTTAAAGGCAGACGTAAGACAACCCACTGCCATAAAGAATATTGGGAGCATAGAATTTCAGGCAGATGCAGAACTGAAAGAGCTTTGTTATCATTCTTGGATGTTATACTTTAGCACACAATTATGTTCTGAAACCTAATTAAAAGGAGGATTTTTGTAATGGGACGCCACGTTCACCACCAGTATGAGTCTCTCAGTCTACATTCAAGATGGACAAATTAAGGAAACAGGGGGAAATTAAAAAAAGAAAAAAAACGGGACTCTTGGAATTACGAATCTGACACAAAATTGCACACGTAGATAAAGCGAACAGAGTCGGGTTTTTTACTTTTGACAAATCTCAAAGTTGACGCCAGTCTATTCACCGGCTAAAGATGCATGGTTGTATGGACAACTTAAAATAGTTTAGCACGAACTAAATGCCGACCGTGTTCCCAGAGATCGGGGAGACGGGAAGACAAAAGAACTGGCCAGTCAGGGGGACTTTTAGACAGAGAGGAAATTTACTCCCCCACAAAGGGTGTAATGAAGGTACGGATAGCCCAGGGAACACATGTCTAACACCTCTGGCTCAGTGCTTACCGCAGATTGAGGATTAAAGAGACCTAAACCCCCTTAAAAAAAACAAAAGGTGTAATAGTCATAGACATATAACGGGCAACCCCGAATTCTCTCCATATCCATAAATACTTCCAGTGTCGACATGCTGTCCTAATCTGCTGCTGCAAATTATATAGCTAAGATACAAAATATATGCGATGCACAATCGACAAAATACAAATGTGTAGGGAAGATAGCAATAAATATATCAAAAGTAAAAACGTTGAACGAAATGCCAACCAAAATCAACAATGTTGTAAAGCGGAATTAACGAGCAAAACAGCAAGCATTGGCGCGAAATAAATATCGTCCTAACTCGTTAGAATATGTAAATTCCAGAAATTAGGTAGAAACATATATAGTCAGTATAAGGATATCACGCCACAAGAGAAATAAACTATTACGAGATAAGTAAGCGAAACGTAACGTAGACACACATGTACTATTCACATATAAAAGAAACACTGATGACTGGTAGATAACAGACGAATAAGACTGTATCCACATGACCAAACGTACTAACTAAACGCGAGGTCGCTACAAACGGAATTCGCAACGAGCTGACGACCGTTAGTATAGAATGTAACCTTGTGCTTTATAAATAAATTTATGTAGCACTATGAAATCCCGCCAACCGCCCACATAATCATAATGAAAACAAATCGGCCATGGATATGATAGTAAATTTTGGAACGCAAACACCCAATGAGATTACAATACCAATAGTCACAACAACCAAACAAATGTACTGGCCCTTTTAGAAGTAATACAGTGGTGGTATGGCTGTCTACAAGAGCTGATGATGTAGGTGTCCACTGAAAAATGATACCTCCAGTTTTCTGATGCAGTTTCTCGTTGTAATTTCCATAGAAAAATTGTACCAATGAGTATATGTCGTGAGATTAGAACGCTGCTGTCCGGTTGTAAACAGTCCGATAAATCGAGAAGTGCAATTATAAATGTCCTGAAAACAGTTCCTTGTTGTAGTGTCCTAATGTCCTGAGGTAATCATAGCAGTGTAAGGTCCAGATAAACACATGTCCTGGTCGACGTCCCGGTGTGTAAAGTCCAAATACCCTATAAACATTATAGTGGAGTGAAGCGTAGCGTAATGCACTGTATCAATATGCACGTAGAAATCCGTAAATAATGTCCAGACGTGCCGATAAATGTCCTTTACGTCGCTTAACTGATTGCCTGCCAGATGCCACTTGATAGCCCAAGTAACCCAAATTTCCCACCCAGATGACACTTTAATGCCCCTCTTATGTATAGTGGTTTAATGTATCCGTGTTTCCTATCCAGTCCACCTTTTTAGTGTCTCACTTATTTAAACTCCAAAAGCGAAAGATTTCCTTTCCTTCCGTGTGCTTCCGTGTCCAAAGAACAGGCATGGTTTCGTGTAGACTTTTAGGAGAATGTTTGTTGATATTTCGAAATTCAAAGTGACCATAATCTTCTGGTTCTTGACCTCATATATTTTAATAAATTACAGTTTTAAACAGTTTTATATTATAGTTATTGTGATGTAAACTACTTTGTGATAGATTCTAAACGAACCTGTGCAGTATTCAGATAATTATGTAGAAGACGGTGATAATATTGAAAAAAAATCTAACAGTGAATTTTACTAAGAATATGATGGCTTTTCCATTTTGTGTGAAAATGATGTACTTCATAATGTTATGATTTCATTGCGTTTTATTCATGTTATGGAGCGGTTCTTGTGATATTCTTGAAGACAACTGGTGTGTGTAATATAATTCTCTAAATTTAACTGGATTAGCGGCTTTGGATATAAAATAAAGACTTGGTAAGTGAATTTTTTTCATAATTTTTAACACTTTAATTTCAATTGTTATTACTAAAACTCTCATTATTGTCATAATATTTGTAACCTATCAATTAATTATTAACACTGTCAGGTTCCCTGTGCAATTCTCTTTAATTTGATATGTAATACAATGCATCTGCTACAATTTTAACCATTTTAAAAGCAAAATTGTGGTATACCCCTAGTTTAAATTTTCTGCCTTGAATCTCTGTTTGGGTATGACCACTTTTTTGTTTGGCACTGAATCAGTAAAGGACATTTATCGGCACGTCTGGACATTATTTACGGATTTCTACGTGCATATTGATACAGTGCATTACGCTACGCTTCACTCCACTATAATGTTTATAGGGTATTTGGACTTTACACACCGGGACGTCGACCAGGACATGTGTTTATCTGGACCTTACACTGCTATGATTACCTCAGGACATTAGGACACTACAACAAGGAACTGTTTTCAGGACATTTATAATTGCACTTCTCGATTTATCGGACTGTTTACACCGGACAGCAGAGTTCTAATCTCACGACATATACTCATTGGTACAATTTTTCTATGGAAATTACAACGAGAAACTGCATCAGAAAACTGGAGGTATCATTTTTCAGTGGACACCTACATCATCAGCTCTTGTAGACAGCCATACCACCACTGTATTACTTCTAAAAGGGCCAGTACATTTGTTTGGTTGTTGTGACTATTGGTATTGTAATCTCATTGGGTGTTTGCGTTCCAAAATTTACTATCATATCCATGGCCGATTTGTTTTCATTATGATTATGTGGGCGGTTGGCGGGATTTCATAGTGCTACATAAATTTATTTATAAAGCACAAGGTTACATTCTATACTAACGGTCGTCAGCTCGTTGCGAATTCCGTTTGTAGCGACCTCGCGTTTAGTTAGTACGTTTGTCATGTGGATACAGTCTTATTCGTCTGTTATCTACCAGTCATCAGTGTTTCTTTTATATGTGAATAGACATGTGTGTCTACGTTACGTTTCGCTTACTTATCTCGTAATAGTTTATTTCTCTTGTGGCGTGATATCCTTTATACTGACTATATATGTTTCTACCTAATTTCTGGAATTTACATATTCTAACGAGTTAGGACGATATTTATTTCGCGCCAATGCTTGCTGTTTTGCTCGTTAATTCCGCTTTACAACATTGTTGATTTTGGTTGGCATTTCGTTCAACGTTTTTTACTTTTGATATATTTATTGCTATCTTCCCTACACATTTGTATTTTGTCGATTGTGCATCGCATATATTTTGTATCTTAGCTATATAATTTGCAGCAGCAGATTAGGACAGCATGTCGACACTGGAAGTATTTATGGATATGGGAGAGAATTCGGGATTGACCTGTTATATGTCTATGACTATTACACCTTTTGTTTTTTTGAAGGGGCTTTAGGTCTCTTTAATCCTCAATCTGCGGTAAGCACTGAGCCAGAGGTGTTAGACATGTGTTCCCTGGGCTATCCGTACCTTCATTCACACCTTCGTGGGGTAGTAAATTTCCTCTCTGTCTAAATGTCCCCGTGACTGGCCAGTTCTTATGTCTTCCCGTCTCCCTCGATCTCTGGGAACACGGTCGGCATTTAGTTTCGTGCTAAACTATTTGAAGTTGTCCATACAACCATGCATCTTTTATCCGGTGAATAGACTGGCGTCAACTTTGAGATTTGTCAAACGTAAAAACCAGACTCTGTTCGCTTTGATCTACGTGTGCAATTTTGTGTCAGATTCGTAAATTCCAAGAGTCCCGTTTTATTCTTTTATTAATTCCTCCTGTATTCCTTAATTTGTCCATCTTGAATGTAGACTGAGAGACTCATACTGGTGGTGAACGTGGCGTCCCATTACAAAACTCCTCCTTTTAATTAGGTTTCAGAACATAATTGTGTGCTAAAGTATAACATCCAAGAATGATAACAAAGCTCTTTCAGTTCTGCATCTGCCTGAAATTCTATGCTCCCAATATTCTTTATGGCAGTGGGTTGTCTTACGTCTGCCTTTAACGCAACTATGACCATGATCTTTACCTCTATAAACTGGATCATAGCAATTATGCTTACCTTTGCCACTGGTAATGACATTGGGACTGAGCTGGTTAACGGCACCTGGAGTTCAGTTGTTCCCTCGGTGAATTTATCAGGTTTCACTAAAGAGGTAGCAACAATTGCAAGTTGAAGACCAGTGTTGTATAGACACGTGGTAATTAATCCGTTAAGAGTAACTGATTCGATAACTGGAAGTCTAGTATGGGGTCTTTATTGTCCTTCCTAACTGGATGGTCATCAATGTTCACCTCCATGGCTTCCGGTTTGGCCAAACATGCTGCGCTATGAAGACGGGGGTTTACGACGACATTCTTTCGTGTAGTGTCTAATAAAATAGCACTTCAGGCAATATTGCTTCCTCTCTCTCAATGCAAGATAAGGTTTTTTTTGGGTGGTAGTTTTTCCTCTTATCCTGGGGCTTATTTTGACTGTTGCCATTATTTTCCTTAGGAGGGGGTTTACGACGGCAATCCTTCGTGTAGTGTCCAATATCATTGCACGTCAGACAATATTACTTCCCCTTTGTCAATGCATGTTGGGCTAAATTTTGCGTGGTAGTTTTATTCTTATCATTGGGCTTATTTTGACTGTTGCCATTATTTTCCTTAGGCTTCTGAGAATTGTCAGGTGTTGCAACTACAGTCTTTTCACGAACACCTCCAGATTCCTTCTGTGACCGTTCAAACCTCGCTGCTATGGTAATAATAGCATCCAACTCTCAACTCCATGCTGAGTAAGGAATGTCCTCATGTCAGCTGACATTCTATTTTCAGCTGATCTCTGATGATCATTTTTTTTTTTGTATGGTAAACCTTCATACGTTTCCCCAAATTTACCTATATTGCTCCACTTGTGTAGATATGATTTTAATCCATCGTCGAACTGGACATAAATCTATCCTGACCCTTTCCTCGCAGTTTTCAATTTCTCATAACTTTCTGCATCAACCTGAAATCTGGCAAGCAATGCCTGCTTGAGAATTACGCATGACAACCCACTGCCATAAAGAATATTGGGAGATTAGACGCAGTCTGGAATACATCTCATAGGCAATTCCACGTAATCCTTGAGATAACTTTATACTTCATTTACCTTCCTATAAGTCACACATAACACACATTCTCCCGGATCGGTGAAGAAAATGACTTGTAGGACTTTCGGGGGGGGGGGGGGGGGGGAGAACAGAAAGGTTTTCAACTGCCCATATTTTTCTGGGAAAATACAAGTAGCTGTGCTACCTGACCCATTTGTGGATGTCTTTATCGGAAACATCCCAGAGTTACTTGATGTTTCTCCTGAAGACATAGCAGAATGGGAAGGGAAACATGCGGTAACACATGCTGTTGCTTGTTTACAAATACAGGAAGATAATCAGATATATGAAGATCATATATATCTCCTTTACACACATATCGCATCCATTAGTGAACAAGTTTGACGATATGAGTACAGTTCAGGCCGCAGATATACCAGTACGGTATTGTCTTACTGAGTTGGATAACCCGCCAAAAACATACATGATCACATCGGTCGGCACTTGGTTTTCTTTGCCGGTAAGGTGTGTTTCTTACTTTCGTCTTGTTGGTTTTGATTATAAGTATTCTGTTATCTATCATGGCTAACAAAGTGGTACAATTGCTGTCTGGATCCACAGTGTTTATTGGGAAAATGTTGACATTTGGTCTGCACTATAGATCAAAATATATTAAAGGTGTATAATCTTTTAATGTACAGCACAGAGTAAGTCTGACACAGATCTGTTGTCGCATGCGTTTGTTTGGTCTGCTTATCAATTATTACCAGAAGTCTAGACTAAAGAAAGAACAACCAAGCAAAATTAAATGGTCGGAGGAAAATAAAAATATTCTTCAGGAAATAAAATCTTTGTTTAGTTCTCCGCCAATTCTCAGAATTCCTGACATGTCTAAAGACTTTGTCGTCCAGACGGATGCCAGTTCACATGCTATATCTTGCATTTTACTTCAATATAATGGATTACTACATCCAGTTTTGTATTCTAGTAGAAAGCTGAATGAAACTCAAAAACGGTATGCAATTACGGAACTTGAGGCACTGTCTTTGGTAGGTCTGTTCAGAAATTTGCTAAATATCTTCTGGGAAGAAATTTTTTAGTCATCTCAGATAATATGCCATTAAAAATCTTTAAAGATGGTTCACCGAAGAATGCTCGTATCCATAGATGGGCTTTGCTTCTGCAGGAGTTTGATTTCACTGTTGCTCATATTTCTGGCAGTGAGAATAATTTGGCTGATTTACTCAGTCGCTTGTAGATTATGATAATGTTGTACATAAATTTCTTTAGGGTGAATTAAGCGAGAATATTATAATGTGTATATGTGTTATTGCATTATGATGACTGTGGCTGAATTCTGAAATGCCACATATTTAATAAAATATTATATAGGTAAAAGTAGTCACCTATTGTTATCAATGTTTCAGATGAAGCAGAACTGTCCAGCAGATGGACACGTTAACAGTACCGCTTGAATATAGTGTAGACATTGGCTTGTGCTACGGATGCAGCATAAACAATTATAATCACGCGGGGTAGTATGAACATGTGTAGTTACCACGTGAATAGTCTCTGTATTAACATAATATTAGTTAATAAACGTTTGAAGAGGAATACTTCGGTTATGAATTGACCTTATATAGGATATTTATCGGCAGCTCAGGTGATTGAGGATATTTCAAGGGTAGTGGATTTCCCTTTTTTTGAAATTATAAATAGGAGTTACTGAATTAGTTAATTATATTTAAGTTAGTGATGTTATGGTTTCAGTAATGGGATGTTTATTATTTTAATGTCATGTTTATATATGTAGTTACTATTATAATTGGTGATTTGTCTATTTTAGAATACCGTGATACTGATTTATCTTGGTCTTAATCTCATCTCATCATGTTCCTCTTGTACCTTGCGGTGTCGAGGTGAAGTATAAACTTCGTGAGAGTGCCCGATTATGGGCTTCATATATCGATATTCCCATGGACTCTGCTATTCCCTCCGTCCAACGTTTACGTGGTCGGCCTCTTCCTCTGTTTCCATCTGGTCTGTACATCATTGCTTGTTGTGGTATGCTGTTGACTGGTAACCTACTTGCATGGCCAAACCATTTGACTTGCTGCTTTCTAATAAAATCTAGTGCTGCTTTAACCCCCACTTTAGTCCTGATTTCTTCATTTCTGATCTTATCTCTTCTTGATACGTTGAGTATTCTTCTCAGGAACCTCATTTCTGTTGTTGTGATTTTTCTTTTCTCTTTTTCTGTCATTGCCCAGGTTTGGCGTTGGTAGCATAGAGTTGGTAGGAAGATTGTGTTGTAAAGTGCTTTCTTAGTAGTTACTGATACATGTTTGTTCTTTAGTATTGGTGCCATTTGTCCAATGAGTTGATTTGCCTTATTGCACCTATTTTCGATCTCGTCTTCTGATCTGCCATTTGATGATATTATACTTCCTAGGTACTTGAAACTCTTCACTTGTTTCAAGGGATGTTCGTTTAGGTGAATTGTTGTTGTTTGTTCTTCTTTAGTTATAGTCATTACCTCTGTTTTGCTTGTGCTAATTTTCATGTTATGTTCCCTACACATTTCGTTTAGACTATTCATGTGGTCTTGTAATTCAGCTTCTGATTTTGCTATTAGTGCTTGGTCGTCCGCAAACAGGAGTTCTCTAATGGTTAGATTTGCAGATGGTTCTTCTTCTGTGTTCTCGTCATGTGGTATTCTTGCTATCTCTGCTTGGCTGGTTTCTTTACATATGTTGTCTATATATGTTATGAACAAGAGAGGGGACAGGACACAACCTTGTCGTACTCCAGATCTTATGGTGAAGGGTTCTGAGTGTCCTCCAGTTGCTCTCACTATGCATTCACTGTTGTTGTATAAACTTCTACATAGGTTTGTTAGATGTGTACTCACTCCATATTGTTTAAGGATTTGCCACAACTTGTTTCTATCTACTCTATCGAATGCCTTTTCTTGGTCGACAAAGGCTAAGTAGAGTGTTTCATTGAATTCGATTGATTTTTCTATAAGTTGTCTAAGAGCAAAAATTGCATCTGTGCATCCTTTGTTTTTCCTAAATCCAAGTTGTGTTTCGCTTAGCTGGGGTTCTAAAGTAGTTCGTAATCTTTTTTCAAGAATTTTGCAAAATATTTTCCCAGTATGACTCAACAGTGAAATGCCTCTGTATTGTGTGCAGTCTCTTTTGCTGCCTTTGTTTTTCCAAATTGGGATAATTATGGCATTTCCCCAATCTCGTGGTGTCTGTTGTTCTACCCAAACATGATTGAATAGTCTATGTAGCCAAGCTGTTCCTACTTCTCTTGCTGCTTTAATTAGTTCATTTGGTATTTCATCCTGTCCTGGTGATTTGTTCAATGGGGCTAATCTGATGGCTTCTATAATTTCTTCTTTTAGTATGTCTGGTTCTAGTTCTTCGGTGACATCTGTATAAGGTCTCTTGAATTCCTGTGACATCTGATGGGATGTTGA
Organism: Cepaea nemoralis; assembly: GCA_014155875.1. Classification (NCBI taxonomy): domain Eukaryota; kingdom Metazoa; phylum Mollusca; class Gastropoda; order Stylommatophora; family Helicidae; genus Cepaea; species Cepaea nemoralis. The sequence goes on along the minus strand of JACEFZ010003675.1, from coordinate 197,063 downwards.
GAAGTTGTTCGAAATACTGATTCTATCTTATTAGGATTTGTTTTTGTTCACTTATTGGTACTCCATTTTCGCTGTTAATTATTTCGGTTGGATCAAAGGGTTCTCCTCTGGCTCGCATTGCACCTATCTTTTTGTAGAAATTTCTAGTTGCCTCCTTGTAGTTTTTATTTAGGGTTTCTCCATAATCTTTCCAGTCTTTTTGTTTTTCCCTCTTCACTATTCTATTCAAATGTCTTCTCGCTTTTCTATATTCTATGCGATCACATTCCTGTTTGCTCTTCAACCACTTTTTATATTTTTCCTTTTTGTCTTTTACCGCTTTCTTTACTTCTGCGTTCCACCAACTTGTATGTATGTATGTATGTATGTATGTATGTATGTATGTATGTATGTATGTATGTATGTATGTATGTATGTCTGTCTGTCTGTCTGTCTGTCTGTCTGTCTGTCTGTCTGTCTGTCTGTCTGTCTGTCTGTCTGTCTGTCTGTCTGTCTGTCTGTCTGTCTGTCTGTCTGTCTGTCTGTCTGTCTGTCTGTCTGTCTGTCTGTCTGTCTGTCTGTCTGTCTGTCTGTCTGTCTGTCTGTCTGTCTGTCTGTCTGTCTGTCTGTCTGTATGTATGTATGTATGTATGTATGTATGTATGTATGTATGTATGTATGTATGTATGTATGTATGTACGTATGTATGTATGTATGCATGCATGTATGTATGTATGTATGTGTGTCAGGTCTTAGTCAGATATGACTGAGCTACCGTATAACAGTAGACGGTACTACCTGGTTTCTGTTAGCGCCGAACGTTGGGCGGCGCTTACCAAACCCGACACCCCACATTGTGCCAACGGCTTCGGGCGGAAGAGCGCAATTGGGAGGGTACAAGCCTTACCCTGGTGCGAGGAAATGCAAGCTAAAGACAAAATTGTCATGGCAGGGCAGACCAGGCCCTAAGCCTTGGTTGGCGACTGGTCTAGGATCGAAGCTCCGACAGGCGGACAGTTAGAGCATTGCTTTGCTGATCCGGCAGCTTCTGCAGCTTGTCTTGTTCCAGATGTAGGGGTGTTACCTTTCCTCTGGAGTGAACTAGGCAGGCCGAGAGAGGGATCATGCTGCATGGGCAACACATGATCTCTACATTTTAGCCCAGGCTTTGTGCTATGGAGAGGCAAAACTCCATCCCTGGTCTTAACTGGTCTCGGAATCAAAGCGAGAGGCAACTGTTACGGGTTATAAGTCCTTGTCAGTTGGCGTAGACATGGGGCGCCACGCGTTGCCTCTGACGGTGGGAGACACCTATAGGTGTCACTGATCAGCTACCGCCCGCCTCAAGCTGGGCAGCCCCCAGCCAATTGGGTGCTGATCCGCCACAGCCTGCCTGCTTCAATGGGTGCTTGGGGCTAGGACAAAATCTGAATCGCAGGCTGTAAAACCAATGCACCAGGTACAAACAAAAATAAAAATAGAAACCTCAAGCTACGGCTTGCAACCTGGAACGTGAGAACCATGTGTCCAGGATTTTCCACTGACTTGACCAATATTGACGATGTGAGAAAAACGGCTGTGATTGATGCCGAACTCAATCGTCTTAACATTGATATTGCTGGCCTGCAGGAGACTCGCCTCGCTGAGGAAGGGTCACTCAGGGAAAACAACTACACCTTTTTCTGGAAGGGTAGAGGGCAGGCAGAAAAAAGGCAACACGGTGTGGGCTTTGCAGTGAAGAATTCGCTACTGGGAATGATTGAAATTCCAGCAGGAGGAAATGAAAGACTATTGTCCCTGCGCTTGGCAACCTCTTGTGGGTTTGCCACCATTATTACTGCATATGCACCGACACTCGATTCCTCTGATGATGTGAAGGATTTGTTCTATGAGGAGTTAGACTCCGTGATCAAGGCAGTTCCAAAATCTGACTACATTTATATGCTCGGTGATTTCAATGCTCGTGTGGGCAAGGACTCGAGTTCATGGCCAGTGTGCCTTGGAAAATACAACATCGGTCGCATGAATGAAAATGGGCAAAGGCTGCTGGAGCATTGCACCAGTAATGACCTATGTATTACAAACTCTTTTTTTAAAACAAAAGAGATGCATAAGGTCACATGGAAACATCCAAGATCCGGCCATTGGCACCAGCTGGACTTCATCATCACACGGAGACAACATCTGAACCATATATCATTGACTCGTAGTTACCACAGTGCTGACTGTGATACGGATCATTCTTTGGTTGTTGCAAGGGTTAGACTGAGACCAAAGAGAATCTACACAGCTAAACACAAATCTAGCCCCAGGATTAATATTATTAACACTCATGATCCTGAAAAGTGCTTTCAGTTTCAACAGCAACTTGAAGACGCTTTCACTGATACACCAGAAAATTGTACAGTAAATGAAAAGTGGGGTCAAATTAAGGAAACTCTTTATAAAACTGCCGTAGGGGTTTACGGCACTGTGGATCATAAGAGGCAGGACTGGTTTGCGGCCAACAGCGAGACTCTGCAGCCCTTGATTGATAAGAAGAAGAAAGCTCTCTTAAGAAACAAGGAAAGACCAACGCGTAACACTCTGAGTGAGCTAAGGCAAGCTAGGAAGGATGTGCAAAAGGCTGCCAGGCAGTGTGCAAATGATTATTGGATCAAGTTATGTGAGTCCATTCAAATCGCAAGTGATAAGGGAGACATAAGAAGCATGTATGAAGGAATAAAGAAAGCCTGTGGTCCAGTGATCAAAAGAAGTGCACCATTGAAAACCTTGACTGGAGAAATCATCACTGACAAGAAACGGCAGATGGACAGATGGGTAGAGCACTATTTGGAGCTTTACTCAAGTGAGACCAAACTAGCGGATGATGCCCTCAACGCCATAGAGGCTCTACCAACCCTTGACCACCTGGACACACTTCCCACCATAACAGAAGTTAAGTGTGCTATAAATGAACTTGCATCTGGCAAGGCTCCAGGTAAGGATGGGATTCCAATAGAGGTTATCAGGAGTGGGCAAGACACACTCACTCTACAGATCCACCAGCTAATAGAGCTATGCTGGCGTGAAGGACAAGTCCCACAGGATTTCAAAGATTCAAGCATCATAACACTGTACAAGAACAAGGGCGATCGGAGCGACTGCAACAACTATAGGGGTATCTCACTTCTGTGTATTGTTGGAAAAGTATTTGCCAGAATTGTTCTGCGCAGACTTCAAGTCCTAGGAGATCAAGTCTACCCCGAATCACAGTGTGGCTTTCGACAGAACCGGTCTACCACTGATATGATATTCTCATTGCGACAAATGCAAGAAAAATGCCGTGAACAGAATCAACCACTGTTTATTGCCTTCATCGACCTCACAAAGGCATTTGATTTGGTCAGTCGTGAGGGTCTGTTCAAGGCACTAAAGAAGATTGGCTGCCCACCAACTCTTCTGTCCATTGTGGAATCGTTCCACACAGGCATGAAGGGTATAATCAAGTTTGATGGTGCAACTTCTAAAGAATTTGAAATCAAGAGTGGAGTTAAGCAAGGTTGTGTACTAGCTCCCACCCTCTTTGGAATATACTTTTCACTTCTACTGAAATATGCATTTCGTGATCAGGATGGTGGTATATACATTCACTCACGCTCAGATGGCGGCCTCTACAATGCTCAGAGATTGAAGGCTAAGACCAAAATTAGGAGGGTACTGATCAGAGAGTTGCTTTTTGCAGATGATGCTGCAGTTACGACCCACTCTGAGGAAGAATTGCAATGTCTACTATCTGCATTCTCCAATGCTTGTTCTGAATTTGGTTTAACAATTAGCAAAAAGAAGACACAGATTATGTCACAAGGTGCACATGGGGTACCATCAATCTTTATTGACGACGCCTGAACTAGAGATAGTAGACCATTTTACATATCTAGGATCAGTGGTAAATAGCAAATTATCCCTAGATCAGGAAATCAACATCCGGATTGGTAAGGCAGCAACAACAATGAACAGGTTAAGAAAAAGAGTCTGGGAGAACAGGAAGCTTACTGCCAAAACAAAAGTCCTTGTCTATCAAGCCTGTGTCCTTAGTACTCTTCTCTATGGCAGTGAAACCTGGACAACTTACTCACACCAAGAGAACAATTTAAACAGCTTTCATATGCGGTGTCTGCGAAGAATTCTTGGTATTAAGTGGCAAGACAAAATCACAAATACTGAAGTATTGGAAAGATCAGGTTGTGTGACAGTTTATTCCATGCTCAGTCTTCGTAGACTTAGATGGATAGGACATCTTAGGAGGATGGATGATGGTAGAATACCAAAGGATATCTTTTTTGGTGAATTACAGATGGGTAAGAGATCTCAGGGTCGGCCTCTACTACGATACAAAGATGTGTGTAAGCGGGACATGATTGATACAGGCATTGATAATGCACATTGGGAGCAAGTCGCCGCTGAACGTGTTGCATGGAGGGCAAATATCAGAAATGGAATAAAGTCAAAGGAGAAAATTATTGCAGAAAAGTCACACACCAAGCGTTTGAGACGTAAGATGGTGCATGATGGTGGAAATGACCACGTGTTCAGATGCACCCACTGTGAACGGACATTTACAGCGCAAATTGGCCTTATCAGTCACACTCGCTACCGCCATAGTTAAAAGTTATTATGCCTTTTTAAAGCACAAACTATCGTCTGTCAAGACGGCAAGGTGCCAATGGATGTATGTATGTATGTATGTATGTATGTATGTATGTATGTATGTATGTATGTATGTATGTATGTATGTATGTATGTATGTATGTATGTATGTATGTATGTATGTATGTATGTATGTATGTATGTATGTATGTATGTATGTATGTATGTATGTATGTATGTATGTCTGTATGTATGTATGTATGTATGTATGTATGTATGTATGTATGTATGTATGTATGTATGTATGTATGTATGTATGTATGTATGTATGTATGTATGTATGTATGTATGTATGTATGTATGTATGTATGTATGTATGTATGTATGTATGTATGTATGTATGTATGTAGTGTATGTGTGTATGTATGTATGTATGTATGTATGTATGTATGTATGTATGTATGTATGTATGTATGTATGTATGTATGTATGTATGTATGTATGTATGTGTGTAGTGTGTGTGTGTGTGTATGTATGTATGTATGTATGTATGTATGTATGTATGTATGTATGTATGTATGTATGTATGTATGTATGTATGTATGTATGTATGTATGTATGTATGTATGTATGTATGTATGTATGTATGTATGTATGTATGTATGTATGTATGTATGTATGTATGTATGTATGTATGTATGTATGTATGTATGTATGTATGTATGTATGTATGTATGTATGTATGTATGTATGTATGTATGTATGTATGTATGTATGTATGTATGTATGTATGTATGTATGTATGTATGTATGTATGTATGTATGTATGTATGTATGTATGTATGTATGTATGTATGTATGTATGTATGTATGTATGTATGTATGTATGTATGTATGTATGTATGTATGTATGTATGTATGTATGTATGTATGTATGTATCTCTGTGTGTGGGAGCATCACTATGTTTACGTCACATACTTTTTATGTACACATTTTTCTCCATGCTTAATATGTTTATGAGACTCCTCATGATAATTGTCAGTGTATGTGTGTGAGTAAAGTGTGGGAGTTTGTTCATACTAGTTTCAATGCTAACGTGAGACATTTTGTATGTGTCTAGATGTGAGGAGGTGTGAGTGTGTGTGGAGGATGTGTGTGAGTGTGGGGATATGTGTGGGTGGGGGATGTGTGGGTGGGGGTATGCGTTTGGATGGGTTGGGGTGTGTGGGATTTTTGTGGATAGTGATATTTGTGGGTGTTGGTGGGATGTGTGGATGGATGTGTGGGGGTGAAAGTAGGGGTGTGGGAATGGGTGTGGGGGATGTGTGTATGGGTGGAGGATATGTGTATGGGACGGGTGTGGGGTGTGTGTGTTTATGTGGGTGGAGATGTGTGGTAGGTTTGAGGAAGTATGTGTGGGTGGCGGGGTTGTGTGGGTAGGGGATTGTGTTGGGTGGATTGGGGATGCAAGGGCGGGTGGCGAGAAGTGTATGGTGTGTGGGTTTGAGATATGTGTGCGTTGTGTTGGTGGGGGATGTGTGCATTGTGTGTGGGTGTGGGGAGTGTGGTGGTATGGGTGAGGATATGTGTGTGGGTGGGGATAGTGTGTGGTGTGGGGGATGTGTGTGATGGGTGCGGGGAATGTGTGTATGGGTTGGGTATATGTGTGGGTGAGTAGGGGATGTGTGGTGGTTGGGGGAAGTATGTGGGCGTTGTGGGTGGGAGATGTTTGGGTGGGAGATGTATGCGTGGATGGGGAATGTGTGGGTGGGGGTCTTGAGTGGCTTAGGGATGTGTAGGTGGGGGAGGGATGTGCATGTGTCGGGGTGGGATGCGTGAGTAGGTGGAGGATACGTGTGGGTAGTGGTATTGTGATCGAGAAATGTTTGATTGGGGGTGGGTGCGTAGTGGAGGATGTGTGCGTGAGTGAGTGTGTGTTGGTGGATGGGTAGGGAATGCGTGTGTGGGTGGGGAGAGTAGTGTGGTGTGTTGGTTAGAGATATTGTGTGGGTGAGGTATGTGTGTGTAGATGGGGGATTTTTGTGGTGTGTGGGTGGGGGTATGTGGGGTGGATGGGTAAGGGTATATGTGTGGGTGTGGGTGGGAATATTGTGTGGTATGTGGGTTGGGGATATGTGTGTGGTGTGTAGGTGGGGATGTGTGGTGGTATGTTGGTGTGGGATGTGTTGGTGATGGATATGTGTGTGTGCGGTGCGTGGGTTGGGAATATTGCGTGGTAGGGGATGTATGTGATGTGCGGGTGGGGGATTGCATAGTGGGGGATTAGGTTAAGGCATGTATGGGTGGGTGGAGGATGTATGTGTGGGTGGTGGGGTGTGTGTGTGAGTGGATTGGGGATGTATGGGTGGTTAGGGAGATGTGTGTGTGTGGGGGGGGGAAGGGGGGGGATTGTGTGCGTGGGTGGGAAATATGTGGTCAATGGAGATGTGGCTGGGGGATGGTTGATTTGAGATGTAGATGGGGAGAGGATGTATGGGTTAGGATGTGTATGTGGGTGGGCGTGGAATATGTGGGTTGGTGGGGTAATGTTTCTGGGTGGCGAGTGTGTTTTGGTTGGGGGAACAGGTGAGGGGAGTGTGAGTGGGGGATGTGCGGGAGGGGGATGGGTCGGTTGGTGGGGTATGTATGTGTCCCTTGGTGTGCGTGTGTGTGGGTAGGTGGGTGTGTGTGTGTGGGTGGGATGCTGTATGGATACGTGGAAGATGGGCCTCATAACATGGTAATTTGCCTTGTTTATGTTTACAACATTCATTTCACAATGTTTATTTTTCTTCCTATGTAAATGTATAATGCTCTTGATGAACGAAAGACGAGTGATTGGAAGTGCCGAATGTAAGACGGGCCTGCGCGCCCAATTTGTGACCCTAATAAAGTTAATTTGATTTGATTTGATTTGGGCCTTGGTGACTCAGGGAATTCAATGCTTAGCACAGCTGTAGCTAGATCGTATAACTCCATGATGCTGATTGATGATGATGGTGCCTCTTGAGTCTGATTCTGCAGCTTCATCCGTTTCTCTTTTCCCAGATGTATTGACGTTATATTTCCTCTGGGGTAAACTAGGCAGGCCAAGAGAGGGATCATGATGCACAGGCAACTCTCGGTCTCTACATTCAGCCCCATTTTTAAGGTATGGGTGGTAATCATAGTAATGACACCGTGCCGCCTGACAGATGACCGTTCGTTATAATCATAAAAAGGTTTCACAACGTATTCATAAAAACATCCTGGGTTGAATTGTAGAGACCATGAAGCATGATCCCTCTCTCAGTCTGCCTATTCCACTACAGAAGGAAGGTAACACTAATATATGTGGCCGAGACAAATTTGATTGAAACAGATTTGAGAACAAATGTCTTAGGATAATTTTAAACATCCAGTGGACAGATTTCAAAGCTAATGGGCAAATAAGGCAAGAGACTAAGCAAGATATTGTATACAATTTTATAAAATAACGCCGTTGGAACTACATCGGCCATGTACTCAGAATGGACAAGACAAGACTCCCCTACCAAACCCTCATATGGTCATCAGTAGGGAAAAGAAAACGGGGTAGACCAATAGTGACCCTGCGTAGAACCAAAATCAGAGATGGCTCATTCAACGGCCAAGTGAACATCCAAGATCTACAACAGGTAGCAGCGAACCGCTAGGCATGGAGAGCCATGACTTCTGCCCTATGCGTCGCCTGAGGCTCAAGAGGAAAGACTAACTAACTAACTAATTAAGAAAAGCTGCAGAAGCTGCAGGATCAGCAAAGCTATGCTCTATCTGTCCGCATGTCGGAGCTTCGATCCTAGACCAGTTGTCAACCAAGGTTCATTCCTGGTCTGCCCTGCCATGGCATGTAGTCGTTAGGTTTCATTTTCTTGCGTAAGGATAAGGCTTGCATACTCGGAGCTGGGCTCCTCCGCCCGAAGCCTGTGGCACAATCTGGGGTGTCGGGTTGGGTGCGCTCAGTCCAACACTCGGCGCTAACAGATAGCAGGTAGCACCATCTTTATATACCGTCTATATAAACGCACATTTAAATACATACATTTATACAGATGTAAAGACACTCAGATAGACAGACACATACATGCATGAACAGAAATAATAGAGTCAGAGAGAGGGCGACAGCGAACGATTGTACGAGGGTACTTCAATAGGTCAGCCACAAATGGATGTAGAAAAATAACTATATACGATAACAACTTGAAACCAGTTTATTTTTATACATACATTGTACCTTTATTTATCAACATAATGTCCACCAACATAGATGCTGGCTCTGCAGAACCTGGTGGGGTGTTGATGCATGATAAAGCAGACATGTTGCGGCCTTGTGGGAGCACGTGTACACCACGGAGGAGCAAATGGATCACCATGTTCTGGCAAGAATGCGACAGCGAGGGGTGACGAGGGGATCTGCCCGACGATCGACGCTCAGAGGAAAGGCGAGACGGACATATAATCAGATTGCTACTGGAACTATTAGTGTTGGAGCTCTTCGCTGGCTGCTGAGGATAGGGACGGAGCGCTTATGGGAATTCCCCGAATGCTGTGATGTCGGTTCCTAAATCGATCAATCAATCAATCATGATGCACATATCCCATCGGTTTGTCAGTCCTCAATAACCGGCTGCATAGAACTAGAGCTCTGTTTTCTAAACTCAGGAGAAATCTGGAAGTGGAAATCTGGAACATCTACCTTACAGCCACCGACTTGGCCACTAGCGATTTCCACCTTTTTGGTCCGCTGAAAAAACACATTGGCGGGAGATATTTCGCGACTGAAGCGTGAAGTGAAAACATCGTTTTGAAAACATAGCACGCAGTTCTATGCAGCAGGAACAGCAGTTATATGCATCGGGTTTGGAAGGACTGATAAAACGATGGGATAAGCGCATCGATGTTGATGGAAATTATGTTGAGAAATAAAGGGACAATGTATGTATAAAAATAAACTGACTTCAAGTTGTTATCATATATAGTTATTTTTCTACAGCAATTTGTGGCTGACTTATTGACTTCCCCTCGTATCGTCTTGTGTAGCACTTTACGACCAGATTTGCACCCGTTTGATGAGTTGACTAGTGATGCATGTCACTGAACCAACCCAGAATAAAAGAATGGATCAATGCATGAATTGATTATTCAATGAAGGAAATGATGAATCACTAAATGAAGGAATAAATCAACGAAGGAATGAAGTAAACCAAAGACATTTTAATTTTACGGCAGATCTAAATAATTCATTTTAATCAATTAGGAATGATAATCGCCGTAGCGTTGTATCATCTCATCTCATCTCATCTCATCTCATCATGTTCCTCTTGTACCTTGCGGTGTCGAGGTGAAGTATAAACATCGTGAGAGTGCCCGATTATGGGCTTCATATATCGATATTCCTATGGACTCTACTATTCCCTCCGTCCAACGTGTGGTAACATAAAGAGAAACAATATTCTAGTTGCGACTGTGTAGAACATAAACATATCAAGAGTCTAATTATTACACCTCACACAAACCACTATCAGTTGTGCAAGATCTAGAAACTGAAGTATTCGCTGTGGTATCTTCACCATCTCTGTCTACCCTATTTGTTGCATATGTTATTGAAATGCCGGTCTCCCTGGCCAAGTAGTTAACGTCCTTCTCCGTACTCCCGTATATTCTCGTGAGTAACGTAACCTGCACGAGAATCGATAGCGCTTTTCGCCGCGTTGGTAACTTACTGGGTATGTGAACCGGCCGCTCAGAAAGCAGTGGCAAACTACTGAGCGTAATCGTGCCTAGTACATCAACAGCAGCTGAAAAAATGTTGATGTTGACTGCAACTTTCTGTAAGGGATTTGCAACTTAAAAAAAAAAAAAAAATTATTGAAATGTAAGCGTTAAAGGAAATGTGTGTCAATGCTAAAGACACATTTATTATCACTGAGTGCATGTTGAACATTTCAAGAGTTCTGTGGTTGTTACTGTATTGTGTTTGGACATGGGGTGGCACCGACTGTAAGCAATTACAAGACATAATATAGGCTGTTTGACGTTCATATGTTAAGATTATAATGTTTGGTTTGTGCGTGCTAGAGACAATAGAGATTCAAAACAACGTTTTCCCGTAGTGAATTTGAGTAGCGAAGACGCACACCATAGATTGTACGATTTATTGCCTAGTGTACGTAGCTGCATCTCGTCAGGTACATCGAGATTGTTTGACACTGGTGTGTTAGAGATAATATAGACTGTTTGAGATTACTTGGGACAGATTCTAAACATTGTTTGGCATTGGTGTGTGAGAGATAATAAAGATTATTTGACATGACTATGTTAGAGACAATATAGATCGTTTAACATTAGTGTGTTAGAGATAATAGATATTCTTTAACACGACTGTATAATATATAATATAGATTGTTTCACGTGACTATGTAACAAATAATGTAGAATGTTTTAGATTACTGTATTACAGATAGTGTAGGTTGTTTGCCACTACAGTGCTAGAGATTGGCATTCTTTAGAGGTAATACAGTTAGTTAGCTTCAAATGTTAGATATACTATAGATTGTTTTACACAACTGTGTTGTACATACAATGTATAGATTGACATTCGTATGTAGGGGACACAATACATGGCTAGACATTCGTATGTAGGGGACACAATACATGGCTAGACATTCGTATGTAGGGGACACAATACATGGCTAGACATTCGTATGTAGGGGACACAATACATGGCTAAATATTGGTATGTAGGAGACAAAATACATGGCTAAATATTGGTATGTAGGAGACAAAATACATGGCTAAATATTGGTATGTAGGAGACAAAATACATGGCTAGACATTAATATGTAGGGGACACAATACATGGCTAGACATTCGTATGTAGGGGACACAATACATGGCTAGACATTCGTATGTAGGGGACACAATACATGGCTAGACATTCGTATGTAGGGGACACAATACATGGCTAAATATTGGTATGTAGGAGACAAAATACATGGCTAAATATTGGTATGTAGGAGACAAAATACATGGCTAAATATTGGTATGTAGGAGACAAAATACATGGCTAGACATTAATATGTAGGGGACACAATACATGGCTAGACATTCGTATGTAGGGGACACAATACATGGCTAAATATTGGTATGTAGGAGACACAATACATGGCTAAATATTGGTATGTAGGAGACACAATACATGGCTAAATATTGGTATGTAGGAGACACAATACATGGCTAAATATTGGTATGTAGGAGACAAAATACATGGCTAAATATTGGTATGTAGGAGACAAAATACATGGCTAAATATTGGTATGTAGGAGACAAAATACATGGCTAAATATTGGTATGTAGGAGACAAAATACATGGCTAAATATTGGTATGTAGGGGACACAATACATGGCTAAATATTGGTATGTAGGGGACACAATACATGGCTAAATATTGGTATGTAGGAGACACAATACATGGCTAAATATTGGTATGTAGGGGACACAATACATGGCTAAATATTGGTATGTAGGGGACACAATACATGGCTAAATATTGGTATGTAGGAGACACAATACATGGCTAAATATTGGTATGTAGGAGACACAATACATGGCTAAATATTGGTATGTAGGAGACAAAATACATGGCTAGACATATGGTATGTAGGAGACACAATACATGGCTAAATATTGGTATGTAGGAGACAAAATACATGGCTAACTATTGGTATGTAGGAGACACAATACATGGCTAGACATTCGTATGTAGGGGACACAATACATGGCTAGACATTCGTATGTAGGGGACACAATACATGGCTAGACATTCGTATGTAGGGACACAATACATGGCTAGACATTGGTATGTAGGAGACACAATACATGGCTAAATATTGGTATGTAGGAGACAAAATACATGGCTAAATATTGGTATGTAGGAGACACAATACATGGCTAGACATTCGTATGTAGGAGCCACAATACGTGGCTAGACATTCGTATGTAGGAGACACAATACATGGCTAGACATTCGTATGTAGGGGACACAATACATGGCTAGACATTCGTATGTAGGGGACACAATACATGGCTAGAATATGGTATGTAGGAGACAAAATACATGGCTAAATATTGGTATGTAGGAGACAAAATACATGGCTAAATATTGGTATGTAGGAGACACAATACATGGCTAACATATTGTATGTAGGAGACACAATACATGGCTAGACATTCGTATGTAGGAGACACAATACATGGCTAGACATTCGTATGTAGGGGACACAATACATGGCTAGACATTTCGTATGTAGGGGACACAATACATGGCTAAATATTGGTATGTAGGAGACGCAATACATGGCTAAATATTGGTATGTAGGAGACACAATACATGGCTAGACATTGGTATGTAGGAGACACAATACATGGCTAGTCATTAATATGTAGGAGACACAATACATGGCTATACATTCGTATGTAGGGGACACAATACATGGCTAGACATTCGTATGTAGGGACACAATACATGGCTAGACATTGGTATGTAGGAGACACAATACATGGCTAGACATTGGTATGTAGGAGACACAATACATGGCTAGACATAATATGTATGTAGGAGACAAAATACATGGCTAAATATTGGTATGTAGGAGACACAATACATGGCTAGACATTGGTATGTAGGAGACACAATACATGGCTAGACATTGGTATGTAGGAGACACAATACATGGCTAGACATTCGTATGTAGGAGACACAATACATGGCTAGACATTCGGTATGTAGGAGACACAATACATGGCTAGACATTCGGTATGTAGGAGACACAATACATGGCTAGACATTGGTATGTAGGAGACACAATACATGGCTAGACTATTCGGTATGTAGGAGACACAATACATGGCTAAATATTGGTATGTAGGAGACACAATACATGGCTAGACATTCGTATGTAGGGGACACAATACATGGCTAGACATTCGTATGTAGGAGACACAATACATGGCTAGACATTCGTATGTAGGAGACACAATACATGGCTAGACATTGGTATGTAGGAGACACAATACATGGCTAGACATTGGTATGTAGGAGACACAATACATGGCTAGACATTGGTATGTAGGAGACACAATACATGGCTAGACATTGGTATGTAGGAGACACAATACATGGCTAGACATTAGTATGTAGGAGACACAATACATGGCTAAATATTGGTATGTAGGAGACACAATACATGGCTAGACATTTTTATGTAGGAGACACAATACATGGCTAGACATTGGTATGTAGGAGACACAATACATGGCTAGACATTGGTATGTAGGAGACACAATACATGGCTAGACATTGGTATGTAGGAGACACAATACATGGCTAGACATTAATATGTAGGAGACACAATACATGGCTAAATATTGGTATGTAGGAGACACAATACATGGCTAGACATTGGTATGTAGGAGACACAATACATGGCTAAATATTGGTATGTAGGAGACACAATACATGGCTAGACATTAGTATGTAGGAGACACAATACATGGCTAGACATTGGTATGTAGGAGACACAATACATGGCTAGACATTAGTATGTAGGAGACACAATACATGGCTAGACATTGGTATGTAGGAGACACAATACATGGCTAGACATTGGTATGTAGGAGACACAATACATGGCTAAATATTGGTATGTAGGAGACACAATACATGGCTAAATATTGGTATGTAGGAGACACAATACATGGCTAGACTATTGGTATGTAGGAGACACAATACATGGCTAAATATTGGTATGTAGGGGACACAATACATGGCTAGACATTCGTATGTAGGGACACAATACATGGCTAACTATTGGTATGTAGGAGACACAATACATGGCTAGACATTGGTATGTAGGAGACACAATACATGGCTAAATATTGGTATGTAGGAGACACAATACATGGCTAGACTATTGGTATGTAGGAGACACAATACATGGCTAAATATTGGTATGTAGGAGACACAATACATGGCTAGACATTGGTATGTAGGAGACACAATACATGGCTAGACATTGGTATGTAGGAGACACAATACATGGCTAGACATTGGTATGTAGGAGACACAATACATGGCTAGACATTCGGTATGTAGGAGACACAATACATGGCTAGACATTGGTATGTAGGAGACACAATACATGGCTAAATATTGGTATGTAGGAGACACAATACATGGCTAAATATTGGTATGTAGGAGACACAATACATAGCTAGACATTGGTATGTAGGAGACACAATACATGGCTAAATATTGGTATGTAGGAGACACAATACATGGCTAAATATTGGTATGTAGGAGACACAATACATAGCTAGACATTGGTATGTAGGAGACACAATACATGGCTAAATATTGGTATGTAGGAGACACAATACATAGCTAGACATTGGTATGTAGGAGACACAATACATGGCTAAATATTGGTATGTAGGAGACACAATACATGGCTAGACATTAATATGTAGGAGACACAATACATAGCTAGACATTGGTATGTAGGAGACACAATACATGGCTAGACATTGGTATGTAGGAGACACAAAACATGGCTAGACATTGGTATGTAGGAGACACAATACATGGCTAGACACTGGTTTGTAGGAGACACAATACATGGCTAGACATTAATATGTAGGAGACACATTACATGGCTAGACATTGGTATGTAGGAGACACAATACATGGCTAAATATTGGTATGTAGGAGACACAATACATGGCTAGACATTGGTATGTAGGAGACACAATACATGGCTAAATATTGGTATGTAGGAGACACAATACATGGCTAGACATTGGTATGTAGGAGACACAATACATGGCTAAATATTGGTATGTAGGAGACACAATACATAGCTAGACATTAATATGTAGGAGACACAATACATGGCTAGACATTGGTATGTAGGAGACACAATACATGGCTAAATATTGGTATGTAGGAGACACAATACATGGCTAAATATTGGTATGTAGGAGACACAATACATGGCTAAATATTGGTATGTAGGAGACACAATACATAGCTAGACATTGGTATGTAGGAGACACAATACATGGCTAGACTATTGGTATGTAGGAGACACAATACATGGCTAGACATTCGTATGTAGGGGACACAATACATGGCTAAATATTGGTATGTAGGAGACACAAAACATGGCTAGACATTCGTATGTAGGAGACACAATACATGGCTAAATATTGGTATGTAGGAGACACAATACATGGCTAAATATTGGTATGTAGGAGACACAATACATAGCTAGACATTAATATGTAGGAGACACAATACATGGCTAGACATTAGTATGTAGGAGACACAATACATGGCTAGACATTGGTATGTAGGAGGACACAATACATGGCTAAATATTGGTATGTAGGAGACACAATACATGGCTAAATATTGGTATGTAGGAGACACAATACATAGCTAGACATTGGTATGTAGGAGACACAATACATGGCTAAATATTGGTATGTAGGAGACACAATACATGGCTAGACATTGGTATGTAGGAGACACAATACATGGCTAAATATTGGTATGTAGGAGACACAAAACATGGCTAGACATTCGTATGTAGGAGACACAATACATGGCTAAATATTGGTATGTAGGAGACACAATACATGGCTAAATATTGGTATGTAGGAGACACAATACATGGCTAAATATTGGTATGTAGGAGACACAATACATTGCAAGACATTGGTATGTAGGAGACACAATACATGGCTAAATATTGGTATGTAGGAGACACAATACATGGCTAGACATTAATATGTAGGAGACACAATACATAGCTAGACATTGGTATGTAGGAGACACAATACATGGCTAGACATTGGTATGTAGGAGACACAAAACATGGCTAGACATTCGTATGTAGGAGACACAATACATGGCTAGACACTGGTTTGTAGGAGACACAATACATGGCTAGACATTAATATGTAGGAGACACAATACATGGCTAAATATTGGTATGTAGGAGACACAATACATAGCTAGACATTGGTATGTAGGAGACACAATACATGGCTAGACATTGGTATGTAGGAGACACAATACATGGCTAAATATTGGTATGTAGGAGACACAATACCTGGCTAAATATTGGTATGTAGGAGACACAATACATAGCTAGACATTGGTATGTAGGAGACACAATACATGGCTAAATATTGGTATGTAGGAGACACAATACATGGCTAAATATTGGTATGTAGGAGACACAATACATAGCTAGACATTGGTATGTAGGAGACACAATACATGGCTAGACATTAATATGTAGGAGACACAATACATGGCTAGGCATTGGTATGTAGGAGACACAATACATTGCTAGACATTGGTATGTAGGAGACACAATACATGGCTAAATATTGGTATGTAGGAGACACAATACATGGCTAAATATTGGTATGTAGGAGACACAATACATAGCTAGACATTAATATGTAGGAGACACAATACATAGCTAGACATTGGTATGTAGGAGACACAATACATGGCTAGACATTGGTATGTAGGAGACACAAAACATGGCTAGACATTCGTATGTAGGAGACACAATACATGGCTAGACACTTGTTTGTAGGAGACACAATACATGGCTAGACATTGGTATGTAGTAGACACAATACATGGCTAGACATTGGTATGTAGGGACAGTATAGATTATTTGACATGAATATGTAGGGACAGTATAGATTACTTGACATGAATGTGTAGGGACAGTATAGATTATGTGACATGAATGTGTTGGGACAGTATAGATTACTTGACATGAATGTGTAGGGACAGTATAGATTACTTGACATGAATGTGTAGGGACAGTATAGATTATGTGACATGAATGTGTTGGGACAGTATAGATTATTTGACATGAATGTGTAGGGACAGTATAGATTACTTGACATGAATGTGTAGGGACAGTATAGATTATTTGACATGAATGTGTAGGGACTGTATAGATTATTTGAAATGAATGTGTAGGGACAGTATTGATTATTTGATATGCATGTGTAGGGACAGTATAGATTATTTGACATGAATGTGTAGGGACAGTATAGATTATTTGACATGAATGTGTAGGGACAGTATAGATCATTTGACATCAATGTGTAGGGGCAGTATAGATTATTTGACATTAATGTGTAGGGACAGTATAGACTATTTGACATGCATGTGTAGGGACAGTATAGATTATTTGGCATGAATGTGTAGGGACAGTATAGATTATTTGATATGCATGTGTAGGGACAGTATGGATTATTTGACATGAATTTGAAAGGACATTATAGATTACTTGACATGAATGTGTAGGGACAGTATAGATTATTTGACATGCATATGTAGGGACAGTATAGATTACTTGACATGAATATGTAGGGACAGTATATATTATTTGACATGAATGTGTAGGGACAGAAAAGATTACTTGACATGAATGTGTAGGGACAATATAGATTATTTGGAGATTCTTGCATTCACTTCGTCATCAATTGAGACAGCTTGTGACACAGTGCTGCCAAGATAGGTGAATTTGTCCACAACACTTAGTCTATGACCATTCACTTTGATATTCGGCACAGTGTGATTATTTACTGGAGCTGGCTGGTACATAACTACAGTCTTCTCCAAGTTGATATTGAGCCCAAAGTTGGCACAGGCATGTGAGAAAGCTGAAACATTATGTTGCATGTCCGCCTCTGAGTTGGCGTATAGAGCGCAATCATCAGCAAACAGAAGCTCTCTGACGATGTCACTGTTAATTTTGGTTCTAGCTTTCAGCCTTCTGAGATTGAATAACTTTCCATCCATACGGTAGTTGATGTCTGGATGAAGAATGACTTGCGCGATGACTTGGATTAAAGTGAGGAAGAGTTGCGCAATTCGTCGACCTCACTCTCTCGCCTGAGTCCATCTGAGTCCAGTGGCAAGACAAGTCGAGACAGCTGGAGACGAATACAGGTGCAGTGGATGACCAGGGCGCCCTACGTGCCTTGCCGTGCTCATTACGTTCCACAACGCTTTGCAGGTAAACGCCGTCTTGCGTGATAGAGATAATTTGGATACTTTGACACGCATGTGACAAAGATAATATACATTGTTTGGCATGCATGTGTTAGAGATAATATAAATTGTTTGACATTCATTTATGAGAGCTAACATAAATTGTTGACATTTGTGTGAAAGATATAACATATATTGGTTGGCATCCTGTAGAGATAATATAGATGGTTTTCATTCAAGTCTTAGAGATAATGTAGACAGTTTTGACATCTATGTGTGAGATATACTATAGATTCTTTGACATTTGTGTATTAGAGAAACTCTAGATTATTTGATATTCAAGTGAAGCTACAAAGTATGTTTGCATCGCATGCATGGTTGTAGTAATTATGACTAAGTATTTAACGGTGTCATTACGCATTTCAGGACGTAATCGCCATTACTATATGCCAGACAACTGCAGGCACCAAAACCGTCTTTAGGATGATAATATATAAGTTGTGTTGTGCCATCCTCATAGCATGTACGGTGGAAGCCCATACAACCTGGTGGAGGAAAAATAAGATATGAAAATCACTCAGTCCCGCGATAGTGCTGTGGTTAACGTGTGTTGTCTGCCTGCATTCAGTCTTGCGTTCGAATCTCTATCAAAGCAGAACATTTTTCTTTATTATTGACATGCGATCCCCTTTCGATTCAGCTAAACTAGTACAAGGGAATTTCTTTGGAACTAAAACAGGTCGGTGAGATGTGGATAACTACCGATGACTAAGTTCATTTAATTTTAGAAAGCAGAATATACACACTGCGTATGCAATAATACGTAAGGTCAAAGTGCAAGACTCATGTGAATACAAGTACAACACTCACATACAGTGAAAGTACAACACTCACATACAGGGAAAGTACAACACTCACATACAGGGAAAGTACAACACTCATATACAGGGAAAGTGCAACACGCATAAACAGGACTTGTACAACATTAAGAAACATGAAAAGTCATCATTGGCACCTTTCCGTCTTGACAGACGATAGTTTGGTACATTGTGCTTCAAAAAGGCTTAATAACTACGATCCATGGCGGTGGCGAGTGTGGCTGGTAAGGCCAATTCGTGCTGCAAATGTTTGCCCACAGTAGATGCATGTGAAAACATGGTCATTTCCACCACTGTGCACCATCTTACGTCTCTCACGCTCTGTGTGTGCTTTATCTGCAATCATTTTCTCTTTTGTCTTTATTCCATTTCTGATGTTTGCCCTCCATGCAACACGTTCAGCGGTGACTTGCTCCCAATGTGCATTATCTATGCCTGTATCATCAATCATGTCCCGCTTACACACATCTTTCTATCGTAGTAGAGGCCGACCCTGAGATCTCCTACCCGTCTGTAATTCACCAAAAAAGATGTCCTTTGGTATTCTACCATCATCCATCCTCCTAACATGTCCTATCCATCTAAGTCTACGAAGACTGAGCATGGAATACATCGTCACACAACCTGACAGCATTATACCAACGTGTGTGTACTAAGTGATTCAATGAGCATGATTCAGAAGGTCGAAGCTGGATCTGTACGTAGACAGTGGATTGAGTCGCTGCGGAAGTCTGTTGTCCTCAAAGTCACCTTCATCTTCGTCCCGGGACATGCGGGAGTCGAGGGAAATGAACGAGCTGATAAATTGGCTGGCTCTGCACCCCCTGTAGATGGCCAGCCCATGGATCGTGCCGATGTTATTAACGCCCTTAAAGATATGGCGAGAACAGAGGATTTTGACGCCAGTGATTCCACATCGCTTTCCAGGATGAAAGACCTGGGAGTAAGAATTGGCACAGCCAGACGCGAGAGGTACATGGGGAAAACAAAGCGCCTCGTCAACCAACACAGAACTGGCACTATTAGCCACCGGACGCTGATGCATATGCTGGGGGGAGGATCTGAGCACCTATGGACATGTCCGGAGTGCAACGAAGATACCCCAACTGATAACTAACTAACTAACTAACAACCTGATCTTTCCAATACTTTAGTATTTGTGATTTTGTCTTGCCACTTAATACCTAGTATTCTTCGCAGACACCGCATATGAAAGCTGTTTAAACGTTTCTCTTGGCGTGAGTAAGTTGTCCAGGTTTCACTGCCATATAGAAGAGTACTAAGGACACAGGCTTGGTAGACGAGGACTGTTGTTTTGGCAGTAAGCTTCCTGTTCTCCCAGACTCTATTTGCTAACATGATCATTGTTGTTGCTGCCTTGCCAATCCTGATGTTGATTTCCTGATCGAGGGATAATTTGCTATTTACCTCTGATCCTAGATATGTAAAATGGTCTACTATCTCCAGTTCGGCGTCGTCAATAAAGATCGATGGTACACCATGTGCACCTTGTGACATAATCTGTGTCTTCTTTTTGTTAATTGTTAAACCAAATTCAGAACAAGCATTGGAGAATGCAGATAGTAAATGTTGTAATTCTTCCTCAGAGTGGGTCATAATCGCAGCATCATCCGCAAAAAGCAACTCTCTGATTAGTAGGGCCTACCCTCCTAATTTTGGTCTTGGCCTTCAATCTCTGAGCATTATAGAGGCCATCATCTGAGCGTGAGTGAATGTATATACCGTCATCCTGATCACGAAAGGCATATTTCAGTAGAAGTGATAAGTATATCCCAAAGAGGGTTGGGGTTAGTACACAACCTTACTTAACTCCACTCTTGATTTCAGACTCTTCTGAAGTTGAGCCATCAAACTTGATTATACACTTCATGCCTGTGTGGAACGATTCCACAATGGACAGAAGAGTTGGTGGGCAGCCAATCTTCTTTAGTGCTTTGAACAGACCCTCACGACTGACCAAATCGAATGCCTTTGTGAGGTCGATGAAGGCAATAAACAGTGGCTGATTTTGTTCCCGGCATTTCTCTTGCATCTGTCGCAATAAGAATATCATATCAATGGTAGACCGGTTCTGACGGAAGCCGCACTGTGATTCGGGGTAGACTTGATCTCTGGCAAATACTTTCCCAACAATACACAGAAGTGAGATACCCCTATAGTTGTTACAGTCCGATCGCTCTTGTTCTTGTACAGCGTTATGATGTTTGAATCTTTGAAATCCTGTGGGACTTGTCCTTCTCGCCAGCATAGCTCTATTATCTGGTGGATCTGTAGAGCGAGTGTGTCTTGCCCACTCCTGATTACCTGGAGCCTTGCCAGATGCAAGCTCATTTATAGCACACTTAACTTCTGTTAAAGTGGGAAGTGTTTCCAGATGGTCAAGAGTTGGCAGGGCCTCTATGCCGTTGTGGGCATCATCCGCTAGCTTGGTCTCACTTGAGTAAAGCTCTAAATAGTGCTCGACCCATCTATCCATCTGCTGTTTCTTATCAGTGATGATTTCTCCAGTCAAGGTTTTCAGCGGTGCACTTCTTTTGATCATTGGACCACAGGCTTTCTTTATCCCTTCATACATGCTTCTGATGTTTCCCTTATCACTTGCGATTTGAATGGACTCACATACCTTGATCCAATATTCATTCGCACACTGCCTGGCAGCCTTTTGTACATCCTTCCTCGCTTGCTTCAGCTCACTCAGAGTGTTACGCGTTGGTCTTTCCTTGTTTCTTAAGAGAGCTATCATCTTTTTATCAATCAAGGGCTGCAGTATCTGGCTGTTTGCCGCAAACCAGTCCTGCCTCTTATGATCCACAGTGCCGTAAACCCCTACCGCTGTTTTATAAATAGTTTCCTTAAGTTTACTCCATTTATCATTTACGTATACAATTTTCTGATGTATCATTGAAAGCGTCTTCAAGTTGCTGTTGAAATTCAAAGCACTTTCCAGGATCGTGAGTGTTAATAATATTAATCCTGGGGCTAGACTTGTGTTTAGCTGTGTAGATTCTCTTTGGTCTCAGTCTAACCCTTGCAACAACCAAAGAATGATCTGTATCACAGTCAGCACTGTGGTAACTTCGAGTTAATGATGTATGGTTCAGATGTTGTCTCCGTGTGATAATGAAGTCCAGCTGATGCCAATGGCCGGATCTTGGATGTTTCCATGTGACCTTATGCAGCTCTTTTGTTTTAAAAAAAGGAGTTTGTAATACATAGGTCATTTCTAGTGCAATGCTCCAGCAGCCTCTGCCCATTATCATTCATGCGACCGATGTTGTATTTTCCAAGGCACACTGGCCATGAACTCGAGTCCTTGCCCACACGAGCATTGAAATCACCGAGCATATAAATGTAGTCGGATTTTGGAACTGCCTTGATCACAGAGTCTAGCTGCTCATAGAACGTATCCTTCACACTATCAGAGGAAGCGAGTGTCGGTGCATATGCAGTGAGAATGGTGGCAAATCCACAAGAGGTTGCCAAGCGCAGTGATAATAATCTTTCATTACCTCCAGCTGGGATATCAATCATTCCCAGTAGCGAATTCTTCACTGCAAAGCCCACACCATGTTGCCTTTTTTCTGCCTGCCCTCTTCCCTTCCAAAAAAAGGTGTAATTATTTTCCCTGAGTGACCCTTCCTCAGCGAGGCGAGTCTCCTGCAGGCCAGCAATATCAATGTTAAGACGATTGAGTTCAGCATCAATCACAGCCGTTTTTCTCACATCGTCAATATTTGTCAAGTCAGTGGAAAATCCTGGACACATGGTTCTACGTTCCAGGTTGCAAGCCGTAGCTTGAGGTTTCTATTCTTTTTATTAGTACCCGGTGCATTGGTTTTACAGCCTGCGATTCAGATTTTGTCCTAGCCCCAAGCACCCATTGAAGGAGGCAGGCTGTGGCGGATCAGCACCCAATTGGCCGGGGGCTGCCCAGCTTGAGGCGGGCGGTAGCTGATCAGTGACACCTGTATGTGTCTCCCACCATCAGAGGCAACGCGTGGCGCCCCATGTCTACGCCAACTGACAAGGACTTATAACCCGTAACAGTTGCTTCTCGCTTTGATTCCGAGACCGGTTAAGACCAGGGATGGAGTTATTGCCTCTCCATAGCACAAAGCCTGGGCTAAAATAAAGAAACCATGTGTTGCTCATGCAGCATGATCCCTCTCTCGGCCTGCCTAGTTCACTCCAGAGGAAAGTTGACACCTATAATCTGGATCAAGACAAGCTGCAGAAGCTGCCGGATCAGCATAGCAATGCTCTAACTGTCCGCCTGTCGGAGCTTCGATCCTAGACCAGCTGCCAACCAAGACTTAGGGCCTGGTCTGCCCTGCCATGACTTATTTTGTCTTTGGGTTGCATTTCCTCGCACCAGGATAAGGCGTGTACCCTCCCAATTGCGCTCTTCCGCCCGAAGCCGTTGGCACAATGTGGGCTGTCAGGTTTGGTAAGCCCCACCCAACATTCGGAGCTGACAGAAAACAGGTAGTACCGTCTACTGTCATACGGTAGCTCAGTCATATCTGACTAAGACCTGACTGACTCACATGGAAAGTACAACACCCGTATACAGGGACATGATTGATTGATTGATTGATTGATTTAGGAACCGACATCACAGCATTCAGGGTAATCCCATAAGCGCTCCGTCCCCATTCTCAGAAGCCAGCAAAGAGTTCCAACACGAGTAGTTCCAGTAGCAATCTGATTATATGTCCGTCTCGCCTTTCCTCTGAGCGTCGAGCGTCGGCCAGATCCCCTCGTCACTCCTCGCTGCCTCATTCTTACCAGACTATGGTGATCCATTTGCTCCTCCGAGTTGTACACGTGCTCCCACAAGGCCACAAACACGTCTGCCTTGTCATGCATCAATACTCCACCAAGTTTTGCAGAGCCAGCCAATCTGTCAGCCTGTTCATTCCCCAGCACACCGGCATGCCCCGGAGAAAGGATCCAGGTGATGCTTGTCAGTCGTGACCTCCGAAGCGAAGCAAGCCACTCTGCACGAAGCCTTCCTGTCCTCACCCTCCTCAGCATGCTTTCTGAGTTAGTTACAATCACGATGTGTGCATCTATCGTGTTCTCCATCCAGCTGAAAGCTTCCCTCCACCGCCATTCTTAAGCTAGATGTAGGGACATGGAAAGTACAACACACATAAACAGGGAAACTAAAACACTAATAAACAGGGAAAGTAAAACACTAATAAACAGGGAAAGTACAACACTCACATACTGGGAAAGTACAACACTCGTATACAGGGACATGTCAAAGCACATATACAGGGAAAGTTCAACACTCACATACATCCCATATACAGGGGAAGTGCTGTAAAAATATACAGGGACAGTACTTCACACATATACACGGAAAGTGCTACACAAATACACATAGAAATGTCAACATTCACATACAGGGATAGCTTACTCTCTCACATACACAGAAAGTAGCATACTCATATACAGGGAAGGTGCTACACAAATCTGCAGGCAATTTGCTACACAGATATACATGGGAAGATCGCCACTCATTTACTGGGAAAGTTCAACATTCATATACAGGGAAAGTGGTACACAACTATAAATTAGAAGTACAACACTCACATACAAGGATAGTTCAACATTCATATACATGGAAGCGCAACACTCGCATAGCAGAAACAGTTCACCGCCCATATCAAGGGACAGTGTAACATAAATATACAGGAAAAGTATACGAACGTATAACCCTTAACTGCTACCTCTCGCTTTGATTCCGAGACCGGTTAAGACCAGGGATGGAGTTATACCTCTCTATAGCACAAATCATGAGTTGCCCACGCATCATGATCCCTCTCTTGGTCTGCCTAGTTCACTCCAGAGGAAATGTAACACCAATAAATCTGGAATAAACAATCTGCACAAGCTACCGGATCAGTGAAGCACATCTCTAACTGCCCGCCTTTCGAAGCTTCGATTCTAGACCAGCTTCCAACCAAGGGTCTGGTCTGCCCTGCCATGTCATTTTGTCTGTAAATTGCATTTCCTCGCAACTGGATAAGTCATGTACCCTCCCAATTGACCACCCCGTTAGAAGACGTTGGCACAATGTGGGGTGTCGGGATTGATAAGTGCCGCCCAGCATTCCGCTCTAACAGAAAGCAGGTAGTACCGTCTACTGTTATACGGTAGTTCAGTCATATCTGACTAGGACCTGACATGCCTTACAATAAATGCCAGAAACGTGAATAGAGAAATCAGCCAGAAGTATTTGGTAATAACCTTCGATATAAGGTGTCCTATATGGATCATGTTGAAGTGGTGGTTACAAAGTGTCAGACGGGACTCAATGCAATGAAGAGTAAGGCAGTGTCACAGGATACTGATAGGTTAGCGATCCTACTATAAATCTAAAACAGAAAATTACTTGTATTGCACGAGGATGGGAAGTTATTGACCTTTAGTCAGAAAAACAAGCGAGCACTTCGGTCTTGAGGTGAGAACAGAGTGAAGGTCACTAACCGAATGGTAAAGAACACAGAGACAGTGTTGTAAGAGTCATTGACCGAAGGGTTCACAGGACATACAACTTTGAGCGAGATTGCTACGATTGGTTTGTGGTAAGCACGGAGTTCTTGATCAAAGAGTCGGAAAGCTTTGATGTTCGGTGAGCGGAGAAAACGGGAACTAGCGGACAAGAGCGATAAAGCAATTTCACAAACCTTTGATGTGGGAAAACGGGAGACGATCAGAAAACGTTTGAAGTAACTATAAATTCGGTTGTTGATGTATGAAAATCAAAAGAACGGAGAATGGGAGCCAAGGTATAAATAGTTGGGAAACATGTTTTTTGTTGAGTGTGCTACCAACTATTCCATCTAGCAGGAGGGTTTTATCTATTCGTCCTTATTAAGAAGAGAAATACACTGTCCCTAGTTGCTTAGAAACAATGAGGCAATTGTGCTTATGTGCTTATGTGTTTCAATTCCTGGACTACAATAGATAGTATAAGGTAATAGAGAATTAGCTTAGTAATCTAGCATAGTGAACTTGCGTGTGTGATCGTAGGAATAGGTGTCGGCAGAAGAAGGAGGAGACATAACTTAGGCTCAGGCAAGTGTGGTATAAGTGCACTCGATTTGATAGACCTATGCTGGGATATTCTGGTAGGGTTGTCTACTGGGTGTCTGGGCTTTGCTGTTACCATTTCCTTCTTTTATTTAATCGTCTAGAATTTAATGAACTCATATGTCTTATGTCAGAGTATCGTTCGGTACAGTCTGAGTACGGCCGGAGGCATACGCTCACATAAGAATTAGTCTGAGTCAGGCTGATATCACCTGGTTATCTATCTCCAACAGGTTCCACGAAAAGTCTCCTGACATATCCTGAGAAGATAAAAAGGCACTTCACTTGTGCAGAGATAAATTACTTAACCATAAGAACTAAGAGTATAGAAAAGTATTACTCGTGTGCCGAGATAACTAATCGCAACAAGATGAACTCTGCAAATAAATAACAACCAGGCTAAGAAAGCAGTGGATAGAACTTTACTTCTCTGAAGGCAGAGCGAAATAACTTACAGATATTTGAACGGTGTAAAAATATAAAAAGGAAAAATGGATAACTCACGAACAGTTTCCATACATACAAGAATAGTTACTTAACTATCTATAGATAGTAGGTCTGCCTGCCCGCCTGCCTGTCTGCTAAATGCCCCGATGTCTCGATGTCTGTCTGCCTGTCGTTCTGCTAGATGCCAGAGTGTCTCGAAGTCTGTCTGCCTGCCTGCCTGTCTGCTAAATGCCCCGATGTCTCAATGTCTGCCAGCCTGTATGCTAAATGCCCCGATGGCTCGATGTATGTCTGCCTGTCTGTCTTTCTGCTAGATGCCAGAGTGTCTCGATGTCTGTCTGCCTGTCCGTCTGCTAAATGCCTGGATGTCTCGATGTATGTCTGCCTGCTTGCCTGTTAGATGCCAGAGTGTCTCGCTGTCTGACTGCCTGCCTGTCTACTAAATTCCCCCTTGTCTCAATGTGTGTATGCCTACGTGTCTTCAAAATGCCCCGATGTCTCGATGTCTGCCTGCCTGCCTTCGTGATTTCTAGATGCCAGGATGTTTTGATGTCTGTCTGCCTGCCTGCTAAATATCGGGATGTCTCGATGTCGTCTGCGTATACAGGCACATATGTCAGCTCTTATATCCATGCCTGCCCGTCTGCCTGCGCCTGTATATGTGTGTATGCATGCATTGCATGCATGGTTTGAAAACTGGATGGATAGATGGATAAATAGATGGATGGATGGATGGATGGATGGATGGACTGATGGAAGAATGGGTGGATGGATGGATTGTTGGGTGGATGGACGGATGTATGGTGGACGGATGGTTGGATGAGACGATCTCATCATCAAGTGCCGTGCCGTGCCGACTGGTATAGGCGTTCATGACTCTCCACAGATCTATGTCTTTGGTTTTCTGAGTCAACTCTGCTGTTCATATTCCTCCATGCCACCGTCGCAATCCATTCAGCATCATTTCTCGTGGTCTGCCTCTGCCTCTCTTCCAATCGATCTTTCCAGTTTTCACGATGTTCTCCAGCGCCTCTCTTCTCATCACATGACCACCAAACAAAAAAAAAGAAATGAAGATGTTTGTCTCTTTCTTATTGTTTTATATATTATACTACGAGTTGTAAAGTATATGGATAAAATCAACCGTGGAATGTCTGACAGAAATATAAGAAACATAGGGCAGACAGAAACATAATTTTATAAATTGAAGAATATATATATATAGATCTGCAAGTTGCCCTCTCACAACACAAAAGACTGCAGATCGAAAACGAAAATCTCTCACTTCGCGGCCTGTCGTTGTCAGGTTCTCACATTTAAGGATGAATCTGGCTCGCTTGACCTAACAGATGCGAGACATACACAGTCACAGAATGATTTGACTGGACACACGGTAACACTAAGTTCAATAGTTTATTTACACTTCACATGTAACACAATCTACTTCGGCATGTTGCTGGCATGATGTGAATACAATAATACATACAGTCGATGAATCAATCCACTCACAGACTCAAACCACAGCCGCACAGTCTTCCATCTTCTCACAAGAGCTACTAGCAATCGACATTCGGGCACAGCAACAATACAAGCCTCTCTCATACATCGTCTGTCCGGTCCGAATACCTAAGCCTCGTCTGCCGTTTCTCGCTCTGAGCACTTGCCCTGTGGGATCGAGCCCAGCGGGAACTGCGTGCATCACACTTGCACTTGCTTTACCGCTGTGGGTTACTCTAACTCACCAGCAAACATGTGGATGGGTAACTGTGGTTTGCCTGGCGCGCGTAACGACGCCGCGGCACAACAATGGGGGGGGGGGGGGGGGCTATGACATGCTCTCCACCCCACTTTCATAAAAGGTATCACCTTTTATGTAAGCACTTTGTAAACTTAGGGTTAATATTTTAACCCCAGTCAGAATCTTCCCATTAGTTGTCGTTGGTGCATTGGCATAGATTTAATTGAAATACATAGGTAATGCATGATATATGTATTTTAACTCACATGGTGTCAACAAGTAACACCTCCCAAGTACCATCCTCTCGATGGATGATGACGTCTGTTGCAATTTTGACACAGTTAGACCGGTAGCACCAGCATTACATGCAACTACCTCGCAACCAAAATAAAAAAAATTCAAATACGTCTGGAGACGTCAGGTTAAACTGTAAATCGTCCCCAAATGAGACGATTTCAACCTTATAGTCCTACCCAACTTTGGTCGGGACATCTCATATTGGTCTACAACTTTAGCCATCTTCTCCATGCCCAGCTGATGTCATCCTGGAGTGTTGACAACCTGGCCACACAAAGGCAATTTTTATACCTTACACATTACAACGTATTTCGATTTACTGCCCTTTGGTGTAATATTTGACAACAATTAAATAAAAGGGAAATAATTTAAACATGTATTACATACAATAAATTTCATTTATCTATATATTTTTCAGCGTCATAGCTTGATGCTTCTTTACAATAGCGAAATAAATGTCGCTACTGTGAACAAGTTGATCAAGATATGATTCTCAGATTACACTACTACAAAAATCGTATTACACAATTCGCGTATTTTGGATTCGTGTTTCACCAATATCTTAGATGCGTCATTGCTTTTTGGGGTTTTGTTTATAGTCTGCTACAATTTTGTATAAATTTCTAACTTTCCGGAAGTACACACGTAAAGCTGATGTAAACGAAAGTTCTTCACACACCTGTTCCGTAAGGATGTAATAATATTCGGAATGTCAGGTTGATCTAACTAGTTGGTGTGTTCGATGACTTGTTGGTAATACACTTGTTCTGCATGGATGTAATAATAATCGGAATGTAAAGTAGTTCTAGCAAGCCGGTGTGTTCGATGTTTCGTTGAAAATGTCTGGATTACACTGTTCTCAGGTGGTTTAACTGTCACAGTATGTTTCAATCACTCGTTTGATTTATTTGGATTAAAATGTCATTGGATAAATCCTGTTTACAGGTACCACGGATAACTTAAATTGTTCACTTGAGGTAAGTAATGAACACATGTGGCACTGTTCTTTGTTCGTAATATTTACAATTAATATTGTTCACTTTCTACCGCATACTACGCACTTATACAACACAATTATCACATTATAAAATATAGCATTATTTACACTGAGATCTGGTCCCTATCACATAATTCACAGCTTCTCTGGAAAAAAACTTCATTACTGGCTGTGATGGTCTGAGTGTTTTGACACACTGCACACAGACAATAAGTGGCTACTGGGTATCATCGGGACAACGTGACAAAAGATCAGCTAATGTATTAAGTTTGCCTGGGATGTGCCTCACTTCAAAACTGTAGTCTTGGAGCAAAAGAGACCATCGAGCTATCATGTGGTTAGTCGGTGCACCTGATGTAATGATCGTCAAAGGACTATTATCTGTTTCCACAATAAAATGCCTCCCAAGGAGGAATCTGGACAATTTTGTGATGGCAAATACAAGAGCGAGGGCCTCTTTCTGAGGTGTGGACCAACTTCGTTCCCTCGTTTTGAGTTTTCGGCTTAGGTAATATACAGGATGCAAAATGCCGTCACTTTCCTGTAATAGTACAGCCGCAATCGCCACGGAGCTCGCATCTGTGCGCAATCTGAACGGAAGATGCAAATTTGGCAATTTGAGAATGGGATTCTTTGAACTATTCTTGGAAAAATAGGATAATACTTTATCGAATGCAAGCTTCAGGCATTCGCTGCTTACAATCTTATTTGGGTGTTCTTTTTTTAGTATGTTAGTAAATTTTTCAGTCAGTTCAGCGAAATCTGGAATGAACTGTCTGTAGTAATTTAGCCGTCCTAACACACTTCTGACTTGTTTCTTTGTAGTCGGAAGTGATAGTTTTAGAATCTTTGACACGATGTTGTCGTCAGGTGTGACAAAGCCATTAGAGATCTTATAACCCAAAAAGGAGATTTCTTGGTAGGCTATGTCAACTTTGGCAGGTTTAACTGTCAGTCCGTGTTGTCTAATACGGTCAAACGTCTGCTGTAATGTATATGGTCTGTCATTGTCTTTGTGTGTACACAAATGTCGTCCATGTATGAGATGATGTTCGTTATGTCTGTCAGTAATAGTCTGGTCATGCGTACGAATGTTGCGGGTGCGTTTACAAGCACAAATTGTAATTTGCATCATTTGTACAGTCCCCAAGGTGTGGCAAATGCTGTGAGGTGTCTGCTCTGTTCGTCTACCGGTATTTGCCAGTAACCTTTTGTCATGTCCAGTTTAGTAAAGTACCTAGAGTATGTCAGTTCCGTCAGTAGTTCTTCACAGTTGGTCATCGGTTCTACATCCAACTGTGTGATCTTATTTAACCTTCTGTAATCTACACAGAGTCTTATTGTGTTGTCCTTTTTGCGTACTATGACTATTGGAGAACAAAAATCGTGACTGTGATCGTCTGATAATGTGGTTCTTTTCCACGTCTATAATTTCTTGATGTAGTTGTTCTTTGTAATGTCTGCATTTTATTGGTGTGTTGGATGTCAAGATAATGTGGTGGTGTACTAAGTCTGTCTGTCCTGGTTGGTTAGAAAAGATGGTATTGTAGTCTTGTATTAATTGTCTGCAACTGTCGGTCTCTGTTTGTGTTAGCTGAGGGTTTATTTTAATGTCTTGTAAACAATTTGTCGTTTCTAGTACTGGTGTTGGTATTTCGTCGGTTTCCTCGTCGTCTTCATGGTCAATTATGGTGGTGCTGGCTGCTGTCTCGTCTTGGTCTTCGTCTTTGTTGTAGTATGGTTTTAACATGTTGACGTGGAATATTTTATGTTTGTCTTTGACTGCAATTTCATAGTCAACTGTCGACATCTGTCTTAGTACTTTGAATGGCCTTTGCCATGAGACTGTCAGTAAATGTCGGTCGCTTGGTAAAAGAAGAAGAACGTCCTGTCCAGGTGTCAGCGTTATTGTCCTGTTTCCCCTGTTTGCGTATTGTCTGTAGATCGTACCAGATTTCTTAAGTGCTTCCTTGGCTATGATACAAGATCTCATTATTCTTTCACGCAATGATATTACATGCTCATATGCTGATATGGGTTTATGTACAGGTGTAGTTTCAGTTAACATGGAGTTGTATATACATAATGGGCCGCGTGGTTTGGCACCATACACAAGCTCAAATGGTGAAAAACCGGTGCTGGCATGCGGAACTTCGCGGTAAGCAAATAATGTGGCAGGCAAATAGGTATCCCAGTCTTCGGGATGTTCTTCTGTGACTTTAGACAGCATAAGCTTTAAGTCCCCATTAATCTTTTCTATAATCCCAGTGGAGTGGGGATGATATGGGCTGTTAAAGCATTGCTTAACACCTAACATTTTAGTGAAATCTTGCGTTGCTGCCTCTATAAATTGACTTTCACGGTCAGATAAGATAGTGTCAGGGAACCCTAATCTTGAGAATATATGGAAGAAAACTTCGATCACTTCCTTGGCAGTTATGTTCTTTAGGGTAATCGCTTCTGACCATCGACTACAAAGATCAATTGTTGTAATTCTGTATTTATTTCATAATGTGACAAGTTATTAATGTTCACATATATGGTTCAAATCCGACAAGGACGAGCTACCCACGTTCACACATGTCAGTATCTCACATTTAAGAATGAATCTGGCTCGCTTGACCTAACATATGCGAGACATACACAGTCACAGAATGATTTGACTGGACACACGGAAACATTAAGTTCAATAGTTTATTTACACTTCACATGTAACACAATCTACTTCGGCACGTTGCCGGCATGATGTGAATACAATAATACAAACAGTCGATGAATCAATCCACTCACAGACTAAAACCACAGCCGCACAGTCTTCCATTTTCTCACAAGAGCTGCTAGCAATCGACATTCGGGCACAGCAACAATACAAGCCTCTCTCATACATCGTCTGTCCGGTCCGAATACCCAAGCCTCGTCTGCCGTTTCTCGCTCTGAGCACTTGCCCTGTGGGATCGAGTCCAGCGGGAACTGCGTGCATCACACTTGCACTTGCTTGACTGCTGTGGGTTACTCTAACTCACCAGCGAACCTGTGGATGGGTAACTGTGGTTTGCTTGGCGCGCGTAACGACGCCGCGGCACAACAATGGGGGATTATGACAGTCGTGTGGCTCCAAGGGCAGTGGCCACCGAAAAGGCCGAGGTCGTTTAAGGAATTCTGGACCAAGAGAGAACACATGTGGTCGAGTTGACTGAGGTGAATAGCCACCAAGTCAACTGTTTATACGATACGGGTTTGGACGGGGAAGCTGTGATTGATGCCAGCCTGGTACGCCCAGACCAATATACAGGGGAGACCATTGAGATACAGCCTGCAATGAGGAGTGCTGTTACCATGACGCTGCCAATAGCCAAGATGGAGATTATGTCCCGGTACGTCACGGGCTTTATTCCAGCAGCTGTATTATCTTACTCCCTATTTCCCGTGATCATTGGTACGAAATACGTGTTCTTGGGGGTGCCCAAACAGCCCACCCAAAGGGGAGCATTAGCCAGTGGATCCCAAGGGAAGAAAGAAGAGGCAGAGACAGTATGCGACAGCTCAGTGCTAGGGGAATGGCATACTGCCTAGAGGAAGGATACTACGTTGCGTCCTTGCTACAGGAAGCTGCAAAGATGTGCTGGGCCACCAAAACGGGGACAGTACTTTCTGAGGAATCGACTGCTCTATCGGAGAGCTGGAAGGGGAGACAAACTGCACGAGCAGTGGGTGGTCCCAGAGACCCACCGTCCTCACATTATTCAGAGTGAACACACAATATCAGAGAATCGACATATGGGTGTCAGAGAGACATTGCAGCAGATTCCTGGCCATTATTGCAGGCCAGGAATGACCGGAGATGTACGCCGGTTAGTGAAGTCTTGCACAGAGTGCCAGAAGGCACCACCCAAAAATAGGACGAAAAGTAAAATAGCTCTTCAGGTGGAATACAAAGTGGAAGTGTGGGGTCCAGCAGAGACCAATATACTCCAAGTAGGATGGAAAGGACCATATCCTGTGGTAAAGGTTGTGTCCAAGTATACCTACGAAATCCGGATCAGGGAAGAACTGAAAAGTCTCCCTAGGCATCTCCTTCGGAAATATGAGGAGAGACCAGAGAGCAAATCTTCTCACCTTATGGTTATGGCAGCCATTGAGAAAAAGTTTACAGGTCCAGACGAAGACCAGAGATCCCAAGTACTACATAGGAGGACCTATGAGAACGTACGAGGTAGGTCAGATTTTCCAGCTGAAGAGAGGAGGGAAATCACACGTCAGGGAGAGGCCCATAATGAGAAATTCTCTAGTAACCCAGTTCAGAAGGGATGGGTAACGTCAGGAATGGCGCGGGATACCCAGAACTCCAACCGAGGATTGGCTGACCAGATCCAACATCGACCGAGATGGTCCAGGAAGCAAAAATCCAGGAGTTTTGGGAAAGACGATTCTGTCCAACGAGGACGATACTGCAGAACCCAGGAGGCAAAACTTGGGGAAACTAAGCGGATATGGAGAGACTGTTACAGTCAGGATGGGACGATCCATCTGTATTGTGAACCGTCGCTTACGCAAGACGAAAGTAGGTCGACAGAACGTACAGGGGCGATGTGCCAACATTAGTGTCTGTCATGACTAGGATATAGGCTATCAGTGAGATCGCCAAATGGATGGGGAGGCAATACCTTTGAGGGTACAGGCGGACCATCAACATTGTATGTGTTGGGCAACACCTCCCAGAAGCTGAGTAAGAAACTTCTACCAGCTGAAAATAATTATTCTACAGTCGAAAGAGAATGCTTGTCACTCGTATGTGCCGTACAAAAATGTCAACCATAGTTGTATGGAATACAGTTTACGGTCCAGTCAGATCATCAACCCTTGATGTTCCTAGCTACCTCGCAGAAGCTCAACGCACCGTTAATGCGATGGTCGTTGTTGCTGCAGCCGTACAACTTCACAGTGGAGTATATCCCTGGTAAGGAGAATGTAGGAGCGGATTTCCTATCTAGACATCCAGCTCCAGAGGAAGAGGAATAGGTTGGTGGATCATAAGGATCGAACCTCCAGTGAGGAAGAGTCGACGCGGTCAACTCTCTTAAGTTCTTAAGTTAACTCTCTATGTCACAGGATACTGATAGGTTAGCGATCCTACTATAAATCTAAAACAGAAAATTACTTGTATTGCAAGAGGATGGGAAGTTATTGACGTTTAGTCAGAAAAACAATCGAGCACTTCGGTGTTGAGGTGAGGACAGAGTGAAGGTCATTGACCGAATGGTAAAGAACACAGAGACAGTGTTGTAAGAGTCATTGACCGAAGGGTTCACAGGACATACAACTTTGAGCGAGATTGCTACGATTGGTTTGTGGTAAGCACGGAGTTCTTGATCAAAGAGTCGGAAAGCTTTGATGTACGGTGAGCGGAGAAAACGGGAACTAGCGGACAAGAGCGATAAAGCAATTTCACAAACCTTTGATGTGGGAAAACGGTAGACGATCAGAAAACGTTTGAAGTAACGATAAATTCGGTTGTTGATGTATGAAAATCAAAAGAACGGAGAATGGGAGCCAAGGTATAAATAGTTGGGAAACATGTTTTGTGTTGAGTGTGCTACCAACTATTCCATCTAGCAGGAGGGTTTTATCTATTCGTCCTTATTAAGAAGAGAAATACACTGTCCCGAGTTGCTTAGAGGCAATGGGGCAATTGTGCTTATGTGCTTATGTGTTTCAATTCCTGGACTACAATAGATAGTATAAGGTAATAGAGTTTTAGCTTAGTAATCTAGCATAGTGAACTGGCGTGTGTGATCGTAGGAATAGGGTGTCGGCAGAAGAAGGATGAGACATAACTTAGGCTGAGGCGAGTGTGGTATAAGTGCACTCGATCTGATAGACCTATGCTGGGATATTCTGGTAGGGTTGTCTACTGGGTGTCTGGGCTTTGCCGTTACCATTTCCTTCTTTTATCTAATCGTCTAGAATTTAATGAACTCATATGTCTTATGTCAGAGTATCGTTCGGTACAGTCTGAGTACGGCCGGAGGCATACTCTCACATAAGAATTAGTCTGAGTCAGGCTGATATCACCTGGTTATCTATCTTCAACAGGTTCCACGAAAAGTCTCCTGACATACCCTGAGAAGATAAAAAGGCACTTCACTTGTGCAGAGATAAATTACCTAACCATATGAACTAAGAGTATAGAAAAGTATTACTCGTGTGCCGAGATAACTAATCGCAACAAGATGAACTCTGCAAATAAATAACATCCAGGCTAAGAAAGCAGTGGATAGAACTTTACTTCTCTGAAGGCAGAGCGAAATAACTTACAGATATTTGAACGGTGTAAAAATATAAAAAGGAAAAATGGATAACTCACGAACAGTTTCCATGCATACAAGAATAATTACTTGACTAACTGGCGACAGTGTGTCGAATATATATATATATATATATATATATATATATATATATATATATATATATATATATATATATATATATATATATATATATATATATATATATATATATATATATATATATATATAGGGATAGACAGTGTTGATGTGCTTTCAGCAATGGATTTTATTAACTTCCTGAATTGTGAATGTGTAGAATTCAAGAAATTACAGTAATCCCATTATTCGGTGGTGATCAGACTGTGAAAAATTTCAAGATATTGGAATACGGCCAGAATCAGTCGGAGAGAAGCATCCCCGGGTGAGATCAATCCAAATATGTGTGGTGTGTTGTCGAATGGCCGTATACGGATGAGAGATGAGATGCGGAATATAGACATAAAGAGTCCTATCTCGCACACGCAATAGACTACACCACAGATTACATATATACATTCAATACCTACACCTGACATAGTTTAGTTTTCTGCATTAAATATTTTATTAATTGTTTGAGGAAAATGTTGTTGGGGTATGTTATGAAGGAATAAAAGAGATAGAGAGAGATAGTGATCAGAAGACATAAAGGTGGGGGGGGGGGGGTGTAGACAAAGGTCTGGCATTAGTCCCAAATTGAGAAAAGGATGTTAACGGTGTACCTGTTGACTCCACTCCCCCCCCCCTTTTTAGGGACGACAAGTGACAGGCAGCAAGGGACATTGAGCAGAATATGCTATTCACACTTTGTCAGCACTTGATAATTTCAGTGGTAGAGCATGGACTAGGAATGCTCACTGTCTCAAAGCGTCAGCTAGTGAAACTAGAGTGCATACATAATGTAGCAGTGGGTGTGTTTCTGGGATATGCAACGGACACCCCAATAGCGTGTATGTGCTACATCCTGGCGGCGCTGCCGACCATTGCAGACAGACTCAAGGTATTGCAGGCAAGGTCATACATCAAGGTAGTTGCTGACATGGAACACCTCCTGCATGATCCCCTGGATGCCGTCAAGGGCCGCATGCTGTTAAGAGGAAGATCATTGATCGCTCAGGCAGAAGATACCATCAGGGAAATGTGAAAACTTGAGAAGATTGTCAGAGGCAAGGAGCTGGTTAGAGAACTTAAATTAATAGAAATTCAGACCTGTGTGGGGTTATAATCACATAGACCCGTGAGTGTGGAGAGTGATCAGTAGGAAGTACGGAAATAGAAATTCAGGAATCCATTTTGACTATTCTCGTACTGGCTATGTGATTATCTATTCCGATGACCCTATGTTAAGAGGCAAACGGGTGCCCGGGGATTCATAGCAAAAGCAAATGGCCAAAGTTTAGTAAAGGCGAGCTTGGCATTAGGTACCACAACCTTAAGTGTGAGATTGGAGGTGGAGGCGGTTGCTGCAACTGTCTGCTGGTTGAAGAACACATTTTATATTCATGTTGTGATTATACTAGGGGAAGTCAATAAGTATGTCACAAATTGCTGTAGCGACATAACTAAACATGATGACAACTTGAAACCAATTTATTTTTATTCATACATTGTCCCTTTATTTCTCAACATAATTTCCACCAGCATTGATTCACTTATCCCATCGTTTTATCAGTCCTCCCAAACCGGCTGCATGGAATTGCTTGCTCGGTTTTCTAAATCATGTTTTTACTTCACAATAAATTTCGGCGTCATTGAAATGTCTCTCGCCAAGGTGGGTTTTCAGTTGACCAAAAAGGTGGAAATCGCTAGGGGCTAAGTAGGGGCTGCAAGGTGGATGTTCCAGAACTTCCCACCTTAGTTGGTTAATTTTCTTCTAGTTAGCCGAGCCGTATGTGGTCTGGCATTGTCATGAAGAAGCAAGACTCCTCTAGTCAGCAGTCCTGAATGTTTTCTTCGAATTGCATCATGAAGCATCGATATAATTTTACAGTGCGATTCAGAATTCACATTGTCATCTTTCTTCTTGAAATTGGTTAAAAGTAATATTTGACAATCCTAGAACAATGTCAGCATAACCTTCCCTGCTAATGGCGTAACTTTGAATTTGTGGACACAAGGCGAAGAAGGATGTTTCCATTGCATTGTAGCGCGCTTTGATACGGGCTGGTAGTGATCCACCCATGATTCGCCCACAGTAAAAATCATGTTCAGCATGTCTTCCCCTTCATCTTCGTATCGACAGAGATGATGCAAGTACAGGCCAAATCGGTTCATTTTGTGTTCCTTTTTCAATTGTCTGGGTACCCACCTTGAGCACACTTTCTTAAATTTCAATCCACCATGCATTAAGCTGTATCCTGAACCATGTTAGCACCAAATTGCAGATAATACAGAGTCTATCGTTACTCACCTGTTGCCTCTAATCATCTCCTCCACCCGCTGCACGGATACTTCTGTTGCAATCCCAACAGGACGACCAGATCGGATTTGATCAACAATTTCAGAGCATGCTAGAACAAATTTTTTTCTACCCAGCTATGCACCTCTTTACGGGACAAACATTTGTCAGCATAAACATGACGCATTTCCTTATGCATGTCCTTTGTAGGCAGTCCTTTGCCCATGAAAAAAAAAAAACCACAACAGCACGTTGCTCTTTGGTTGTACAATCCGTAAGCACAGTCGCCACTTTGTTTATTCGTTGCGCATGCGCATGAAACACCTAGCGCTACCTGAATATAAAGTTCGATGTTGCTGTCACTTAATGACACCTGTAGAAAAGACGAGCTACATTTACCTGCCATTTCATAGAACTGTGTGACTCACTTATTGACTCCCCCTCGTAACTTATTCACAAAGCATGCTGTCAAAGGTGAAGACTGTTATGCTTCGTGTAGAATGAAATGCATCAATTCAGAGATCGAGGGTTGTGAACACTCATGGATCTTTTCTCCAGAACATTCTGGTGTTGTTGGAAATGAAGAAGCAGACAGGGTACATATGTGTTAATGTGTCAACAGGGCATGTGGCAGCACAACACGTTCAGACTGACTGGGACTTGGCCAGGTTTTACCAAGTTTCCCCGCAGGTTGTCGGCATTTTATAGTCAACAGTCTAGACCAAAGCCCCACAGAACGGCAGATACACACAATACCTACACGTTCTCTTTATATGTTCGATACACATAATACCTACCCGTTCTCGTTATATGCACGATACACATAATACCTAACCGTTCTCGTTATATGTTCGATACACATAATACCTACCCGTTCTCGTTATATGTAAGATACACATAATACCTACACGTTCTCTTTATATGTTCGATACACATAATACCTACCCGTTCTCGTTATATGTTCGATACACATAATACCTACCCGTTCTCGTTATATGTTCGATACACATAATACCTACCCGTTCTCGTTATATGTTCGATACACATAATACCTACCCGTTCTCGTCATATGTTCGATACACATAATACCTACCCGTTCTCGTTATATGTACGATTGTGACGGGACAGCCCCGGCGGCATCCGAATTACACAAGTTTGAAAGGAATTAAAGAGCCCACAAGAATTATTCTATCATTCTCTAAGTAAAAGAATAATTGTCCACCATAAAATAATCTAGTCCCCAACCAAGGAATAAGGAAAAACTAACAGAGATTGAAAACAAGAGAAAATTACATTTTGACCACGCACGCCCCATCATTTCTGTAATGCTAGGTCTGAGAAAGCTTTGATGTCCAGATCAAACGTAAAACCCAGACATCACGGCACCAGTCGGCGGGCGCTATCAAAGGTTGAAAACTCACTGTTTTCAGTTGATACATCGCGGAGCCAGTCAGTTGAGATTGACGTGTTAGTTTACAATCTTTTACGGTTAACATGACCTAACGTGTAAACCAGCCACGGCAGAATGGGAGATAAGAGGGTCAGCCAGACCCGTCTGAAATAAAACATGCCACCACAAAGGAGCAATTAGGACCAGATGCTTAACACCTCACTGCAATACGGGCGGCAAAGTAGAAACACATGGCTGACACATTTTGCCAGCAACCCAGGAAGGCGGGTGTTACCAGTAGATTGGAATGTAATGACGCAACTGCATCGCCGCCAAAGCATGTTTCATTGTTTCAGGAATGTGGCAGGGCATCGGTCAATTTGATTGGCAGAAATAACTACAGTCCATGTGGAAAATAGGTGGAGTTAATTAATATGGGGCATATTAATTAGCCAACGTGGAAACTAGCAAGGGATGAAGAGAATAAAACTACGAGCAGTGGCCAGCAAGACTTCAGACGCATTCACAATAGCGTACTAGGGAAGCCGGAATTTTAATGTCTGGTGAGAGATTATCCTCTCGTTTTGTTACTTCGATACAACGTCGTATGACAGGATTTCCTAGCTAAACCCAGGTAATATCATTATTCTGATTAGTTTGTCTGCTAGTATGAAGGCTTGTGTAGTTTCCTGTTTCTACATATTCTCCCAAACTTTACCCTGGTGGATTTTCTTTGTACTTAATGTTCCAGTTCTAGCTTTACGATTTCACTGAGAACTATTTTCTTCTTTCATTCACCACTTGGTTGTCTGATTTGGTGTATGTGATAATTTGGAGAAATCCATTATCCAAGCTACATGAGCGTGTGGCTTATGCATGTACAGGAGATGCATTTAGATTAATCCTGTATGATGTTAAACATTGGGGAGACTGACTAGTTAGGATAAATTCCTGAGAGCTACCAGTCTCTTGATAGCGTCCAATTAACATTGATTATTTGGACCAACACTTTGAGTGCCTACCAAGATTATGGTGAAACCACTTGGTTTGAGGAATGGCACCAGTTCACCTTGTCTGCATGATGTCTGCATGAGGACAGACATGACTTAGGACATTCAATATCCCAGACATATTCAGGGAAGGCATTTAATGTTCGACAGGACTGTGCGACCAGTCCTTCCGACAAGAAAGTATGAATGAATCAGAAAGGGAGAGTGTAAGTGAGGTGAACTTATATGGGAAACACACCATTACACAAATGTATATGAATATGTATGTTTTGAGCTATAGATGTTCTAAATAGTTTTATTAATATATATATATATATATATATATATATATATATATATATATATATATATATATATATATATATATATATATATATATATATATATATATATATATATATATATATATATAGAACTGATATATGTTTATGTAACATGCCATCATATATATCATCATGCCATCATATATTATGACTTGAATGTATGTTTATATGAATGTATAGACATATGTGTTTTGAGATGTGTAGACGTAGATACTACCCATCTCCGTTTGTTTCATTCCAGATCTCTTAGGAGCAATGGACAGTCAACAACCCATATCCGGAAGTGACTTAGCCTTGTGAAGGGACCACTTTGGACTCCTTCAATCTGACAGTGAACTGCGTCTCACTGGGGGAAGCATGATCTATGTGACCTCATAAGTTACGTATACCATACCATAGTCATCATCATCATCATCATCATCATCATATGATCATCAAGATTAGAAATAATAAACACAGTTGTTGTATTTTAAAACTCAATTTGTCCGTATAATTCTAAATGTTTATAAATGTTTGTGTAGCGTATCAAGTACACACATTATTGTATCATTTAGTGGGGGTTCACACATATTGTCCAGAAGTGGGAATCTATGTCCGGGAGGTATCTTGCTTATGCAGTCATAAGTAACCAGATTACGTTGCATGTCTTAACTCCTCCTTTCTCACTTCTGGTGATACCAAGTACAGCCAAAACTATATAGATATATTCTATCTTCAACGAGCCACTTCTTGGCTGATTTCTTGAGTATCAGGGACAGTGTCTTAAATCAGCATAACAGACATTTGTTCCACGCTTTCTCTCTGGGATTAGTCAGTGGTAATTAGTCCCTTCTGACAGAGTTAGGGGATCTCAAACTACATCCAGAACTAACCACCAGTAGAAGAAAATGATTTTGGCTGAGTGGTTGCCCATCTGGGATCTAACACCAGCCAGTAGGCGACATATTGGGGGCTCGTCCGGGATAGAATCCGGGAGTAAACCCTAGAACACTTTGGTTCGCTCGCAAGGAACGAACCTATTTCAAATCTGTTAGTCTGGTATTATTCCGGTCTTGCCCATGGATAGAACCTAGGTCATTCTCACTTACATTCTTAGCAGCATTAGTTAGTTATAATTTATTTCTAATGTAATAGCTTGCTTGATTGTAGGCAAGATTTTGACACATTAGGACTTCTCATCCATGATAGAATCAGAGAATAAATTCTAGACTATTGATTTTCATAAACCATTCTTTCATTCTTCACCCATTACATTTGCTAAGTATTAACTTAGGAATTTGTTTCTAGGGAAGTCTGTAGAATTTAAATAACTTGTTAAAAA
This sequence comes from Cepaea nemoralis, assembly GCA_014155875.1. NCBI lineage: Eukaryota > Metazoa > Mollusca > Gastropoda > Stylommatophora > Helicidae > Cepaea > Cepaea nemoralis. The sequence goes on along the minus strand of JACEFZ010003675.1, from coordinate 154,100 downwards.
GTTAATAACATAATATCATATGAGTTAATATACATCATTCACCACTGTAGAATTAATAATCACAGTAATTAGTGACATTAATTAGTTTATTGATGACTTGCTTGATCATTTTTTGATTACATGCTTTATCATTTGATTTAATCATGAATAATTTGATAATGCATAATTACTTCAGTGTATGACAGACTGCTCTGCATCAACTTTCTCACTCAAATTCACTACTATCATTCTCATAGCAGTGTCAGTTCCTCTTATCACTATCCTGTTCTAGTATAAATCTGACTAGCTCTGTAGGGTAATAATATAATTACTTACCTGAGTTTAAGCTGAGAAGAGATCATGGATGCACGCACAGATTTCTTAGAGTCCGCTAGAGGATGGGGCATAAGGCTCAGCTTAGTAGGAGAGAAGCTAGAACTATTTATTAGAGATGAAATGGATTAGTGGGACAAAGAAGATGAACAGATGATGAAAAGACTTGCAGAATTAGAAGCAGATATGCGTCACAAAGCTGAAGAAGATGAGATTAAGAAGAAGCAAATTGAAATACTGAACATGGAGGAATCTACCAGCTCGATTGAGGAAAATCCAATCACTCAAGCCGAAACTCTGATAGAAAACGGGGAAGCTGACCGTCACAAAGAAGAGGCATGCATTCCTTTGCAAATCCCCATGGCTCAGAAAAACAAAAACTTAGGCACAGAAAGGCAGATGCTTTCCCCCTCAATTCCGAAAAATAAACGGAATGGGAATAAATGTACCAAGCGTACAGTAAACAGTCACAAACGTGATAAATGTTTACACCGCAATAAAAGCGGATTAGCTGGCTTGGCAACCCAGCAATCTCAGGAGCTTCCTAAGACTTCCCAAAGGAGAAAAATCCAGGAGGAGGAGGACCTGAGGAAAACTATTAAAGAGATCGAAGGCGAGACCTTACCCGACTCTTTTATTCTCTTCAGTTCAGAGAAACTAGGAGTGGAAATGAATTCAGCTGAGACTGGAATGGATGTAAAACAGGATTCCATTGTTTCTCACGGTGTGGCCACACAAGATGAAACAATTATCAGTATGAATTACTTATCTCAGGTGGGAGATAGCATTGAAAATGACACCCCACAACATCAACTTCTATTGGATTTGGCACAAGAAAACCAGACCAGGGAGAGAATACCTCAATTGGACTTGGCACATGAGAGCCTGGCCAGGGAGGACAATCAAGACATGGAGGAGAATTCTTACGTTGTCAGTATCTTGGAGTCTTTCAAAAAAAGAAATTCAAGATATACAAAGCATTCATGTAGATTATACTACGGACTCTGATTCAGGGACGATAAACATGTTTGCTACCAACAAAGAAGAAAATACTTCTTTGGACAAGATGAAGGTAATACTTATCATCAACACAGCTGAAGCTAACAGGGGATCACAAATGATGTACTCTGCAGCGGAACAAACCCGGAGCGGTTGGTATACTCAACACTCAGGACCTTGTTTACCTTTCACTTCAACCAAGGTTGGATGTGGAGAACAGCTGTTTTTGTATACTTCTACAAGGAGTGATACAAATTCACAGTTCTTGGGGAACCACAGGATTTCTCAAAGCTGGACAACTGCTACTAGCCTAATACTTTCAAGCACAGATTCAAAATGGAACTCTGTTGGAGAGGAACTCACTCAGATAAAGAATTATCCAGGGAAGAAAACTCTTAAATCAGGAGGGAGTAAACGGACGCCCTACCAAGAAAGAGGCAAGTACGAGTTGAATGCACATCATAAAATTATGATGTTTAGCAAATTTCCTGCCAAAAGGAGGAGATTAAAGGATTTTATGATCTTTGGCCGACGGAGGAAAAGAAAATGGAGCAACATTACTGCGACCAATTCTTTTAAGAAAACACTGATGGCACTTCCTCTGCTTATAGGACAAGGGCCAGAAATTGAATGGACAATAACAGTCTCTCTGCGGCGCAGGAGAATCTTGTTATACATTTTGCAATTTCCCGGCTGGGAAAAAGTAAAACCTCCAGAGGACAGGACATTACCGAGCAATAGCCCGGAAATCCGACAAAACACCAGGAGCAAAGATTTGCAAGATACATCCTGGGATGATGGACATGGGATATTTCTTTTGACTCATAGAACCCACTGCGACAAGGAATATTGGGAACCCAGACTTGGAGGCAGTTCTAGAAGGGAGATAACTTAGATACATTCTTGAATGCTGCCGAGGCTCTGTTATAGGCTTCATTGCTGAACCTACTTAAATTGGGGAGCTATGTGACGGGACAGCCCCGGCGGCATCCGAATTACACAAGTTTGAAAGGAATTAAAGAGCCCACAAGAATTATTCTATTATTCTCTAAGTAAAAGAATAATTGTCCACCATAAAATAATCTAGTCCCCAACCAAGGAATAAGGAAAAACTAACAGAGATTGAAAACAAGAGAAAATTACATTTTGACCACGCACGCCCCATCATTTCTGTAATGCTAGGTCTGAGAAAGCTTTGATGTCCAGATCAAACGTAAAACCCAGACATCACGGCACCAGTCGGCGGGCGCTATCAAAGGTTGAAAACTCACTGTTTTCAGTTGATACATCGCGGAGCCAGTCAGTTGAGATTGACGTGTTAGTTTACAATCTTTTACGGTTAACATGACCTAACGTGTAAACCAGCCACGGCAGAATGGGAGATAAGAGGGTCAGCCAGACCCGTCTGAAATAAAACATGCCACCACAAAGGAGCAATTAGGACCAGATGCTTAACACCTCACTGCAATACGGGCGGCAAAGTAGGAACACATGGCTGACACATTTTGCCAGCAACCCAGGAAGGCAGGTGTTACCAGCAGATTGGAATGTAATGACGCAACTGCATCGCCGCCAAAGCATGTTTCATTGTTTCAGGAATGTGGCAGGGCATCGGTCAATTTGATTGGCAGAAATAACTACAGTCCATGTGGAAAATAGGTGGAGTTAATTAATATGGGGCATATTAATTAGCCAACGTGGAAACTAGCCAGGGATGAAGAGAATAAAACTACGAGCAGTGGCCAGCAAGACTTCAGACGCATTCACAATAGCGTACCAGGGAAGCCGGAATTTTAATTTCTGGTGAGAGATTACCCTCTCGTTTTGTTACTTCGATACAACGTCGTATGACAGGATTTCCTAGCTAAACCCAGGTAATATCATTATTCTGATTAGTTTGTCTGCTAGTATGAAGGCTGGTGTAGTTTCCTGTTTCTACATATTCTCCCAAACTTTACCCTGGTGGATTTTCTTTGTACTTAATGTTCCAGTTCTAGCTTTACGATTTCACTGAGAACTATTTTCTTCTTTCATTCACCACTTGGTTGTCTGATTTGATGTATGTGATAATTTGGAGAAATCCATTATCCAAGCTACATGAGCGTGTGGCTTATGCATGTACAGGAGATACATTTAGATTCATCCTGTATGATGTTAAACATTGGGGAGACTGACTACTTAGGATAAATTCCTGAGAGCTACCAGTCTCTTGATAGCGTCCAATTAACATTGATTATTTGGACCAACACTTTGAGTGCCTACCAAGATTATGGTAAAACCACTTGGTTTGAGGAATGGCACCAGTTCACCTTGTCTGCATGATGTCTGCATGAGGACAGACATGACTTAGGACATTCAATATCCCAGACAGATTCAGGGAAGGCATTTAATGTTCGACAGGACTGTGCGACCAGTCCTTCCGACAAGACAGTATGAATGAATCAGAAATGGAGAGTGTAAGTGAGGTGAACTTATATGGGAAACACTCCATTACACAAATTTATATGAATATGTATGTTTTGAACTATAGATGTTCTAAATAGTTTTATTAATATATATATATATATATATATATATATATATATATATATATATATATATATATATATATATATATATATATATATATATATATATATATATATATATATATATATTTAGAACTGATATATGTTTATGTAACATGCCATCATATATATCATCATACCATCATATATTAGGACTTGAATGTATGTTTATATGAATGTATAGACATATGTGTTTTGAGATGTGTAGACGTAGATACTACCCATCTCCGTTTGTTTCATTCAAGATCTCTTAGGAGCAATGGACAGTCAACAACCCATATCCGGAAGCGACTTAGCCTTGTGAAGGGACCACTTTGGACTCCTTCAATCTGACAGTGAACTGCGTCTCACTGGGGAAACATGATCTATGTGACCTCATAAGTTACGTATACCATACCATAATCATCATCATCATCATCATCATATGATCATCAAGATTAGAAATAATAAACACAGTTGTTGTATTTTAAAACTCAATTTGTCCGTATAATTCTAAATGTTTATAAATGTTTGTGTAGCGTATCAAGTACACACATTATTGTATCATTTAGTGGGGGTTCACAAATATTGTCCAGAAGTTTGAATCTATGTCCGGGAGGTGTCTTGCCTATGCAGTCATAAGTAACCAGATTACGTTGCATGTCTTAACTCCTCATTTCTCACTTCTGGTGATACCAAGTACAGCCAAAACTATATAGATATATTCTATCTTCAACGAGCCACTTCTTGGCTGTTTTCTTGAGTATCAGGGACAGTGTCTTAAATCAGCATAACAGACATTTGTTCCACGTTTTCTCTCTGGGATTAGTCAGTGGTAATTAGTCCCTTCTGACAGAGTTAGGGGATCTCAAACTACATCCAGAACTAACCACCAGTAGAAGAAAATGATTTTGGCTGAGTGGTTGCCCATCTGGGATCTAACATCAGCCAGTTGGCGACAACGATACACATAATACCTAACCGTTCTCGTTATATGTTCGATACACATAATACATACCCGTTCTTGTTATATGTAAGATACATATAATACCTACACGTTCTCTTTATATGTTCGATACACATAATACCTACCCGTTCTCGTTATATGTAAAATACACATAATACCTACCCGTTCTCGTTATATGTTCGATACACATAATACCTACGTGTTCTCGTTATAAGTAACTGGTATTCAAATTTTGAGCCCATTGGAATCTTTGCGCAAGTGATGTTTCTGCATTTGTATTGAAAGGAGTCGTTCACGTAAAGACACTTATCGCCTACTTCACACGCTGCAACATGAGAACATATTGGTGTCAGTTCTTTGCTTTCAACAATAGTTATTGACATTACATATCCCAGTCCTGCTTCTATTTGTCTTTTTTTCAAATACGATTACAAGATAGTGTCATTTATTATCCCCATTTCTTTCTTAAATCTTGCCCTAACAGCGGCCGATACATCGCCACAATTGACCGACACTGGTGGCAATTGGTTATTCTTTCGTCACACAATGATCAGTGGTGTATTTGATACATTTATGCTCCATTCCGGAATTTTAAGTTACAGTAAACTGAAAATTTACACGGCCGGAACATATCTTTATCATCATGGTGTGGCCAAACATTTGCCAACATTGATTCTTGTGAATTTTTCAGTTTTAAAGTAGCGTTAATTTATTTGTTTTGGTTTTTCACAATGGAAACGCCCACGAATATACGACCTCTTAGAATGACTTCAGATCAAGCTAGGTTATTATTCGAAACAGTTTTAAACAATAGTGATTCCGATTTTAGTGAAGATTCAGAAAGAAATTGTGAGTCTAAAGTTTTAGCACGCGGTGATAAAGAAACCAGTGAAAGTTCGTCAGCAGCTGAGGTGTCTGACAATGAGTGTTCGTCTGACAATGAATGTCAGGATGCCATAATTACTTCTCAGCGCACAGGAAAGCAAACAGTACAAAATAAGAATAAAACTGGAGGAAAAAAGTCGAATTTACACGCTTCTGTACAGCGTGATGCACCTTTCCCATCATCGACATGGCAAGATGTGTCACAAGGGGAAACAAAACCGAAGTTTGAGTTTCGTTAAATTGTTCGGTGCGTGCGTGCGTGCGTGTGTGTGTGTGTGTGTGTGTGTGTGTGTGTATGTGTGTGTGTGTGTGCTTATGTGTGTGTGTGTGTGTGCGTGTGTGTGTGACGAGGGCGATGCAGTTGTGTTTAGAGAAGGCTCAAAAGTTCGGAGTAAGCCAAGTCCGTGGGTATTCTAAGCGAGCTAATGTTGCAAATTGTCACGTTACAGTTTATCTCTCATGGCATGGTAAAGCATGGTCACGGTGAAGTGCGAAAGGCACGCTGCGTGGTCACCGAAGCGAAAAAGTAAGATTCGCGAAGGTGACAGGACAGTCAAGCCGTGGTTGTCGTTGTGTGCGGACATCACTTTATGAACGATCGCAACGGCCTGATAGAGTGCCACGTGTAATATTTTGGATTGAGATGATAGATACGTTTATATGTGCTGTTAGATAACTTCACATTTGTTGATCTGTAACTTGTGTTAGAATAATAGAAGGAGTGAAACTTCTGAGTCATCTTAAGTTTATACATTTCATATTGCGATTCTTCTGCTGATAACGGAGAGAATACATCGTGAATATGAATAGGTAATCTGAGAGTTTCTTAAGAAAGTCCGATTTAGTCAAAAATATCAGGACGTATATCCAGTTAAGAGAGTCCTGTTCATGGCAAGGCTGAAGAAGCTGAGAATGAAGGAAGTGCCAGTAGAGAAGATATTTTAAGCTTACATCAATATAGACTTTTAGAAATACAAATTGACAGATGACGTGCACATATAAAGAGCTTGACCAAAAAAAATGAATGTCGATAAAAATCGACAAAGGAAAGATTGTGATTTTGTGGAGTGCGTGATAACACATGGGAAAATTGTGTAATACAGCACAGGATCCTTGTAGAACATAGTGAGACATGAATAATAGTATGTTGATCTTAAAACGGATGTTAACAGGTCATTGAACATATTTTCTTATAAACGACACATGCAAATGCAAACGTGTCGTCGTGTGAAAAGCTTGCTTAGATTTTGGCAAATATACATCCAGTGATCAGAATGTATTGAGTGAACAATAGTTACATATCAAAGAACATTTAAGAACTATAATTATTAAATATTCCAGTACAATCATGCCGGCTTCAAGGCTTAGAGGTTATGACTTTTCTCCGTAATCTCGTATACTCTCGTCAGGTAACGTAATGTCGGTTCAAATCAGCAGTGGTTCGAATCGCATCGGTAACTTTCGGGGTATGTGAGCCGGCCGCTCAGAAAGCAATGGCAAACTACTGAGCGTAATCTTGCCAAGAGATCAACATACAGCTGAAAGATGCTGGTGTTGACAGCTAAGTCCTGTAAAAAGGATATGCTAAAAAAAAAAAAAATGTACAATCATCGTGACAGACATAATGAGGTCAAATGGACACGTGATATGAACTATGCTAATTAGATGTGATATTATAATGAAAGACAAAATATCTTGAACTTAAATAATCTCGAAACGTATGTCAACATTGATCGGAAAATGGAAATGTAATCGTTGTGGAGATTAGCATTGACAGTTTTACGACTTTAGTCAAATGGATTGAATGATTGATAAAGGAACCGACATCACAGCATTTGGGGCATTCCCATAAGCGCTCCGTCCCCATCCTCAGAAGCCAGCGAAGAGTTCCAACACTAATAGTACCAGTAGCAATCTGATCATATGTGCGTCTCGCCTTTCCTCTAAGCGTCGAGCATCGGCCAGATCCCCTCGTCACTCCTCGCTGCCTCATCTTGCCAGACCATGGTTATCCATTTGCTCCTCCGAGGTGTAAACGTGCTCCCACTAGGCCGCAACCACGTCTGCCTTGTCATGTATCAATACTCCACCAAGTTCTGCAGAGCCAGCCAATCTGTCTGCCTGTTCATTCCCCAGCACACCAGCATGCCCGGGAAAAATGATCCAGACGATGCTTGCCACCCGTGACTTCCGAAGCGAAGCAAGCCACTCTGCACGAAGCTTGCCAGTCCTCACACTACTCAGCATGCTTTCTGAGTCAGTTACAATCACGATGTGTGTGTGTGTGTGTGTGTGTGTGTGTGTGTGTGTGTGTGTGTGTGTGTGTATGTGTGTGTCGTATTCTCCATCCAGCGGAAAACTGCACTGACTGCCTCCACCTCCTTTCTTAAACTAGATGTTGTGGTATCATATGCCAAGCTCTCCTGCACCAAACGTCGACCATTAGCCTTTGCCAAGAAACCCCAGGCACTTGTACTATCTCTCAACACCGACCCATCTGTGTAGATAATCACATCACCCGAGCGAGCATTATACTGAATTAGTTGCTGGTATTCCACTTCCGTGGCCCAAGCTGGCCACTCCCTGTACTCCCGGCTCAATGTGATTATAACTCTGCAAAAGTCCAACTGCTCCGCTGGCACTCTGACCAACTCCTCTCCTCGCCTAACGTTCTCCAAGATGCACACCTGTCTGATCGTATACTCCGCCTGAGCCATCCATGATTTCCCTGTTATCAGTCACTAGCCCATAACTGCGTCCAGCGCCTCATGCAACGGGTGATCTGTGTCATCAGCTAATCTGAGGTATGCCTTCGCCTGCATCACCTTGAGCCTACCAGCAACAGTCGGCAAACCAAGGATGTACCGCATGCACACCACTGGGGTGTCTCTGGTGCATTCCAGAATGACCCGCATAGCTTCGTTCTGTATGCCACCCAATCTCACCAGCTGACTCTTTAAGACGGTGAGCAATCCTAGTCCATAATCAATCGCTGAGAGGATCAAGTGCTGGTATAGTTTAAAAAAACATTCTCTGCTCTATGTCCATTGCAGCCATAGTTTTAATTGCGTTGAGTCCCTTTTGAGATCTTGTCACAAACCACTCCACATGATCCTTGGATGACAGGCTCATGGCAAATGTGATTCCCAGGTACTTTAGTTTGTTCTCTCTGTTGACGCTTTCACCATCTATCGTGAGGCTTGGGACATCAGCTCTCATAATCCTGTTGTCCAGAGAGCACCACAAAACAGCTGCCTTTTTCGGGTGGATGACAGCACCCATTTCAGTGCACCAGTCAACCACTTTGTCTACTGTCGCCTGTACCTCCTGGGCTGTTTGCTCCCTATTTCTCCGCTGCCTGTATGCAAGAATATCATCTGTAAATGTTAGTATCCTTCCAACCCCTGGTGCTTCTAGGTTTGCTATTTTGCTCGAATACACGTTACAGGTAAGATTTCGGATCCCTGAGGCAGTCCCGGGGTTACAATATGTGGCTCTGAGGTCCAATCACCCAGACGGAGAGCAATCCGTCGACAATGTAGGACGGCCGCTGTCAACCCGGGATTGACCCCCTTCTCCATCAGTGCGGTCATCAAAATATCATATCGAACTCTATTGTACGCATCCTCGAGATCAAGCGCTGCCGCCATCGTTTCTTGTCAACTCCTTGAACCCCTCATAAACGCCAAAGGCAAAAATGGCTGCATTTGACCAGGTATCTTTCCCTGGCCTGTATCTCCCCAGGCCTCTTGGAAGAAGCTTCCCCCTTTCCAAAAACTAGTCCAAATGGAAACAGTGCGAATTGTATTCAGGATGGAATAGAGACTGTGCAGGAAAAAAAAAACACACACACACACAAACACACACACACACACACACACACACACACACACACACACACACACACACATAAATATATATATATATATATATATATATATATATATATATATATATATATATATATATATATATATATATATATATATATATACTAGCTGACCCGGCCCGGCTTCGTCCAGGCCATGGCGGGGATCTATCTATCTATCAGTCTGTCTGTCTGCCTGCATGTTTGTCTGTCTGTCTGTCTGTCTGGCTGACCCGGCCCGGCTTCACCCAGTCCCTGGTGGGGAGCATCTCATTTAATTCATATAAGTAGTCATATAAGCTCCCGTTCCCGACTATCTGTCTGTCTGTCTATCTGTCTGTCTGTCTGACCCGGCGCGGCTTCACCCAGTCCCTGGTGGTGAGCATCTCATTTAACTCATATACGTAGTCATATAAGCTCCCGTTCCCGACTATCTGTCTGTCTGTTTATTTGTCTGTCTGTCTGACCCGTCTCGGCTTCACCCAGTCCCTGGTGGGGAGCATCTCATTTAATTCATATACGTAGTCATATAAGCTCCCGTTCCCGACTATCTGTCTGTCTGTCTGTCTGTCTGTCTGTCTGTCTGTCTGTATGTCTGTCTGTCTGTGCCGGCCCGGCTTCACCCAGTCCCTGGTGGGGAGCATCTCATTTAGTTCATATAAGTAGTCATATAAGCTCCCGTTCCCGACTATCTGTCTGTCTGTCTGTCTATCTATCTGACCCGGCGTGGCTTCGCCCAGCTCCTGGCGGGGAGCGTCTCATTAAATTCACACAGTAACTTAAAAGTATGTCCTTCCACACACCATCCATTATTTTTAATGAACACTGTTTTTAATCACCTACATGACTGTAGATAACTTCTTTAAGCATAAAAAGATGAGTTACAATGTTATGCATTATGCATTATTTTTATGAAAACTTTGAAAATGCCTTAAAGATTATTTCATTATTTATTATAACTCATATGCCTGTAAATAACTATAAGTAAAGAGTTTATAAATCTTTGAAAACCATGCAACAATATGACTATAAAGTATATAGAAATATTATTAAAAGTTATGCCCTTGAAATAACTTTTCTAGAGTTAAGTCCCCTTGCTACATAGAAATTATAATGAAAAATGAAATATTAAATTTTATTAAGTACTAGCTGACCCGGCCCGGCTTCTCCCAGGCCCTGGAGACGATCTATCTGTCTGTCTGCTTGTTTGTCTGTCTGTCTGTCTGTCTGTCTGGCTGACCCGGCCCGGCTTCACGCAGTCCCTGGTGGGGAGCATCTAATTTAATTCATATACGTAGTCATATAAGCTCTCCCGTTCCCGACTGTCTGTCTGTCTGTCTGTCTGTCTGTCCCGGCTTCACCCAGTCCCTGGTCATTAATTCATCTAATTCATATAAGTAGTCAAATAAGCTTCCGTTCCCGACTATCTGTCTATCTATCTGACCCGGCGTGGTTTCGCCCAGCTCCTGGCGCACAGTAACTTAAAAGAATGTCCTTCCACACACCATTCAATGAAAACTGTAGAAAAAGATGGGTTACAATGTTATGCATTATGCATTATTTTTATGAAAACTTTGAAAAATTCCTTAAAGATTATATCATTATTTATTATAACTCATATGCCAGAAAATAACTACAGACAAAGAGCTTAACAATAGTGCAAGTAAGTCCAACAATATGACTATAATGTATATAGAAATGTTATTAAAAGTTATGCCCCTTGAAATAACTTTTCTAGAGTGAAGTCCCCCTGCTATATAGACATTATATAATGAAAATGGAAAAGTAAATGTTATTAAATAAGTAGAAGATTATACATTAAGAAATTATTATAGTCGGTTGCACAGGAATGAAAGGAAGACGTGTAGAAAATTTCATCTCAATCGGATGTACCGTTATCGAACGCATCCAAGACCCACAAACCCACAAACATACACTCTGTTTTATAGATATAGAAGTAGCTGATTTTACACTAAGAAACTATTACAGTCGGTTGCACAGGAATGAAAGGAAGACGTGTAGAAAATGTCATCTCAATCGGAAGTACCGTTATCGAACGCATCCAATACTTATCCAACCACCCACATACATACACTCTGTTTTATATATATATATGCATTGAAGTATAAAAATATCTATGTAGAAAGCAAGAGTGTCACACATTTTAGCTGTAAATATTTCTTTTGGTGTGCAGTTCACTAGCAGATGTCAACAGCCACACGATTACAACTTGTAGATAGTATGAGCTGTAGTGAAGTAAATACCTGGTACTACATGTGATGTATTGCTTCACAGCTGATTTAGATTATTCCAAATGTGATTAACAGTTCATGGTTTGTTATAAATTAGTTAGTACGTTATTATTATTATTAAAACTAAGCGTTATGTTATAAAGCGGTAATTTATTAGCAAACAGTATGTAGTTATTTGTACACATATATTAATTGATAGTGGTACAAGTAGGCCCTGCTATACGTATCTTCGGTTTACGTCGTTTCGCTTTAACGTCGTTGTCACAATGTGACATAACTTCACTTTACGCCGATGGGTTTCGCCATAACGTCCTTTCGAGGCTGCTGCAGGCAAAATCAAAGAGGGTGCTAAAAGCTTAATCTTTTTGAGTGCTTCCAAGATCACTTGTACCAGACGTATTCTTATGGACAACATGGAAGCACTATTGGCCGTCTGGATTGAAGACCAGAATCTACGGAATATGCCTGTTAGCAAGATGGTTATGCAAGAGAAAGCAATGTCTTTCTTTGAAGATCTAGCTAAGAAAGCGGGTGAGAGCAGTACTAGCAGTGCAGATGATAGTTTTGGAGCGAGTCGTGGTTGGTTTGAGCGCTGTAAGAAGTGTTCACACCTGCACAACATTCAGACAACAGGTGAAGCGGCGGGTGCTGATACTGCAACTGCAGAGTGTTTCCCTGCAGAGTTCAAGGCCATGATTGAGGAGGGTGGTTACTGTGCAGCAGAAATTTGACAATTTATTTGTTCAAGCGCAGAAGAGCCAGGAAAAGAGGCAGGAAGATGTTACAGTTTCATCTTCAGATGAAGAGAGAGAATGTAATGCTTCTACGTCCCAATAACTCTACCACTCGCCCTCCAACCCACCTCTATTTAGCCAATAATTATCAGCAACCATCAAAATGAACATTACTGGGGTAACAACACACTGTATTTCATTTAATTCTATGGGAAATAATGTTATGCTTTGCGACGTTTCACTTAACGTCGCGTTTTCCAAGAACGTAACTCCGACGTTAACCGGGGCCAACCTGCATGTTGCCGATTGAGCATTTGAATACGGGGGTTTAGAATTAATAGATAATGAATTTATATGTTATCATTACAATTGACTTTAGTTGTGTTATTTAATTAATTAATTAACAGAATTAGATTATTTGGAATGTTTTGGGAACTCATAGATGCTAGTTGATATCTATGATTGTTGAAATTGTTTGACATTATGTAATACTGCTTGATAGCAAGCATCAAATTTTCATTTGTTCTTTAGAATAAACAAAATACGGAAACGAAATATACTGATGACTCTGTGCTTTTTTTTTTTTTTTAACATATCCTTTACAGCACTTAGCTGTCAACACCAGCATCTTTCAGCTGTATGTTGATCTCTTGGCAAGATTACGCTCAGTAGTTTGCCATTGCTTTCTGAGCGGCCGGCTCAGTATCCCGCAAGTCACGAGCGGGGGTCGAACCGCCCCAGCTCTCGTTCCGCTACGAAATTCTGCGTGATAAACGGGATTACAGAGAGAAAGTGTTGTAACCCCACAGCCAGAGAGACCGGCGACTCTGTGCTAGGAGGTAATATATTGTTGTTTGTCCATCAAGAATAACGATGACCATTCATTTCATCCAGTGGGATTGAAGGTATGGAGCCGTGGGTTCTAAGATGGCTGATAAGGCCTATTTTGGCTCGAAATGTTCTTTGACAATGTGGGCAAAGAATGCTTGACGTTTCTGGAGGAGGATTTCCTGCAGTGGTTTTTCTGACCTGCCTTTGCTTCACAGCTCTTGCAGTCCTGGTTGCCTCACATATGACTGCACCCTTGCGTAATGATGCACGATCTCTGGCTGCAGCCTCCCAGGTGTCATGATGAATTCCAAAAGCATTCAGTGAAATTTTCAGAGTGTCTTTAAAGCGTTTCTTCTGGCCACCTTGGGAGCGTTTACCACAACGCAGTTCGCTGTAAACAATTCGTTTAGGGAGCCTGTGATCTGGCATGCGAGTCAAGTGACCAGCCCAGCGAATCTGATTCTTCATCAGTGGAGTGTGGATACTGGGCATGGACGCTCTTTCTAGGACTTCAGTGTCTGGAATCTTGTCTTGCCATTTAATCTTCAGTAGCTTCCTTAGGCAGACTGTGTGGAAGTGGTTTAATTTCCTAGCGTGTCGCTGATAAACAGTCCAGGTTTCACAAGCATATAGCAGTGTGGGTAATACAACTGCTTTGTATACTTTTAGCTTTGTTTGCAGACTTATTCCAGTTCTGTCCCACACATTCTTGTACAGTCTGCCAAAGGTTGCACTGGCCTTGGCGATTCTTGTATTCACTTCGTCATCAATTGTGACAGCTGTGACACAGTGTTGCCAAGATAGGTGAATTTGTCCACAACACTTAATATATGACGTTGGATGAAGAATGACTTGCGCGATGACTTGGATTAAAGTGAGGAAGAGTTGCGCAATTCGTCGACCTCACTCTCTCGCCTGTGTCCATCTGAGTCCAGTGGCAAGACAAGTCGAGACGACTGGAGACGAATACATGTGCATTGGATGACCAGGGCGCTCTAGTGCCTTGTCGTGCTCATTACGTTCCACAAAGCTTTGCAGGTAAACGCCGTCTTGCCCTGTGAATCAGGAATGATTTCTTCCGCGCAGGAGGTAATATAAGCGCCTGGGAGATCATAGCGGGGGTCCTTATCCGGTGTTTGTGCAGGCGAGACTGCCTTTTCTTTTTTGGCGCCCGCTCGCTTTGAACTCAAGCGTAGACATACACACTGCTTCTAGTGATGCTGGACTGAATTGTGCGTGTGGATTAGCTTTCCCTATTATCATTGACCCTCGCCATTAGTCGAACCCACTCCGACTTCAGACGTACTTGTAATTTACATCTTCAAGTCAAGGACGATAGGACAACATTTTAGTCCATCTGTCCATGTAGGGGTTAAACCTCTTACCTCTGCATCAGCACACCGGTGTTTAAGAACACACGCTCTTATCATTCGGCCATGCTGACCTACGTATGACATTTGATAACACAACATCTAGTCTGAGATTGGAGGTGGAAGCAGTCAGTGCGGCATCCTGCTGGCTGCAGCACAAACAGCACACACATATCGTGATTGCAACGGACGCACAGAGTATACTGATAAAGGTGAAGACAGACATGATTCGTGCAAAGTGGCATGCTTCAATTTGTAAATATATATAGAAGAGTGGGAGAAGAGACACAAACAGAGAGAGATAGCGAGAGGGAGAGAGAGAGAGAGAGAGAGAGAGAGAGAGAGAGAGAGAGAGAGAGGGAGAGAGAGAGATAGGGAGAGATAGGGAGAGATAGAGAGCGATCGAAAGAGAGAATGAACGAACGAACCATATTTTCAAATGGCAAAAATTGCGTAAGCAGGCCATTCTAACATTCTGCCCTTCTTAAGGAAGACAGAGGGGAAAAGAAACATAGAGGATCAGGGAGAGGGAGAGAGAGAGAGAGAGAGAGAGAGAGAGAGAGAGAGAGAGAGAGAGAGAGAGAGAATATAAGTGCATCATCGCAAATCTGCTCCGGTGTTATGGAAGTTGTGAAGAAACTACTTTCACCATTAATATCAAGTGTGAACAAACATTACAGGTAACAGAACAAACACTACATGTAATAGAACAAGCATTACAGGTAATAGAACAAGCACTACATGTAATAGAACAAGCACTACAGGTAACAGAACAAACACGACCTGCAATAGAACACTCACTGCAGGTAATAGAACAAACATGACCTGCAATAGAACACTCACTGCAGGTAATAGAACAAACACGACCTGCAATAGAACACTCACTGCAGGTAATAGAACAAACACGACCTGCAATAGAACACTCACTGCAGGTAATAGAACAAACACGACCTGCAATAGAACACTCACTGCAGGTAATAGAACAAACACGACCTGCAATAGAACACTCACTGCAGGTAATAGAACAAACATGACCTGCAATAGAACACTCACTGCAGGTAATAGAACAAACACGACCTGCAATAGAACACTCACTGCAGGTAATAGAACAAACACGACCTGCAATAGAACACTCACTGCAGGTAATAGAACAAACATGACAGATAATATAACACGCACTAAATGTAATAGAACAATCACTACATGTAATGTAAATAGCACTAAAGGTAAAAGAACAAACACCACCAATAATAGAACAACAATACAGGTAATGGAACAAACATTACAGGTAATTTAGCATTCACTAATGGCAATAGAACAAACACTACATACAACAGAACAAAATATACTACATTTAATAGTATAAACACTACAGGTAATAGAAGAAACACTACATGTCACAGACCAAGAACAGCATGTTATAGAACAAACATTACAGGTAATGGAAGAAAAACTGCATGCTCTAGAACAAGCGAAACAGACAATACACAACTCTACAGGTAATAGAACAAGAACAACATGTAATATAACAAACTCTACATGTAATAGAGCAAACACTTATGACAACATAATAAACACTACAGTTAATAGAACAAACACTACAGACAATAGAACAAACTCTACAAGCAATAGAACACACACTACATGTAATATAACAAACATAGTAGACAGTATAACAATCACTACAGACAATAGAACACACACTACATGTAATATAACAAACATAGTAGACAGTATAACAATCACTACAGACAATAGAACACACACTACATGTAATATAACAAACATAGTAGACAGTATAACAATCACTACAGACAATAGAACACACACTACATGTAATATAACAAACATAGTAGACAGTATAACAATCACTACAGACAATAGAACACACACTACATGTAATATAACAAACATAGTAGACAGTATAACAATCACTACAGACAATAGAACACACACTACATGTAATATAACAAACATAGTAGACAGTATAACAATCACTACAGACAATAGAACACACACTACATGTAATATAACAAACATAGTAGACAGTATAACAATCACTACAGACAATTAAAAAAAAAAACACTACACTTAATAGAAGAAACAGTACAGTCATTTGAGCAAGCACTACAGGTAATGGACCATTCTGGTTGAAATATTAGCTGTCTACCTTCTCTGACGACGGTAACATCTCCCTTAGAGCAGTGGAACTTGATACATTCAGACTCTCCAGGAGGGGTGAAGGTTTCCCCATCTTGATAGACAGTTCTCCTCACACAGCATGTACCTGATATGTGTAGACATATGTCGCCATTATTAGCGCAAATACACACTTGATGTAAGTAAATACCCAAGGACTATCAAAGCCGTGCAGCCGAAAAGACGGCCAACAGACCAGACAGTGTGGCAGCGCACCATGTTTTATCGCAGGCTTCCCTACATGTTTCATTTACCACTATAAGTGCGATATATGTCTGTCTGTCTGCCCTTCTGTCTGATTCCCTGTATCAGCCTGCCTGCCTCTGTCTCTGCCTGTCTGCCTTCCTGTCTCTGTCTGCATGACTTTCTCTCTGTCTGCATCTCTGCCTCTCCGTGTCTGTCTGTCTATCCGTCTGCCTCTTTCTCTGCCTCTTTCTCTACCCCTCTATCTGTCTCTCTGTATGTCTGCCTGCCTGTTGAATCTCACTTTGTCTGCTTCTCACTCTATTCTTTGTCTGTCTGCTTGTCTGTGCCGCCTCTCTGTCTCTCTGCGTGTGTGTCCACGTGATAGATGTCCCGATGTCTCAATGTTTGTTTGTCAGCCTGTCTGACTGATTGTCTGTTTACCTGTCTGTCTGATAGTTGCATGAATGCTTCGATGTATGTTTGTCTGTCTGCCTTTTAGATGCCCGTAAGCCTCGATGTCCGGGTGCATCGATGCTTGTCTATGTGTCTGTTTGCCTGCTGGATAACAGAATGCCTCGATGTTTGTTTGTGTTTGTGTCTGTCTGTCTGCCTGCTAGATACCCGGATGCAGCGAGGTCTGCCTGCCCGCCTGCCTGTCTGCTAAATGCCCCGATGTCTCGATGTCTGTCTGCTTGTCTTTCTGCTAGATGCCAGAGTGTCTCGATGTCTGTCTGCCTGTCTGTCTGCTAAATATCCCGATGTCTCGATGTCCGCCAGACTGTCTGCTAAATGCCTGGATGTCTCGATGTATGTCTGCCTGCTTGCCTGTTAGATGCCAGAGTGTCTCGCTGTCTGACTGCCTGTCTGTCTACTAAATTCCCCCTTGTCTCAATGTGTGTATGCCTACGTGTCTTCAAAATGCCCCGATGTCTTGATGTCTGCCTGCCTGCCTTCGTGATTTCTAGATGCCGGGATGTCTTGATGTCTGTCTGCCTGTCTGCTAAATATCGGGATGTCTCGATGTCGCCTGCGTATACAGGCACGTATGTGAGCTCTTAAATCCATGCCTGCCCGTCTGCCTGCGCCTGTATATGTGTGTGAGTGCATGCATGCATTGCATGCATGGTTTGAAAACTGGATGGATAGATGGATAAATAGGTGGATGGATGGATGGATGGATGGATGGATGGATGGATGGATGGATGGATGGATGGACTGATGGAAGAATGGGTGGATGGGTGGATTGTTGGGTGGATGGATGGATGTATAGTGGATGGATGGTTGGATGAGACGATCCCATCTGTCATGTAGCAAATGACAGTGAGGCAGGCAATTGATGAGTTAGCGCATCAAAGAAGAAGATAAAAAGTGCCACAAATGGTGAACATTGTGACACCAACATTGAACGCAATTTAGACGTCATGATTGGACGTCACCTAACGCCATAACGGCTTAAGCATGAGTTGGGGTTCCAGCTGACAAGGTGATCGGATGTGCTTTCAATACCAGTCTCGGGAGTCGAACCGTTCCTAATTCATAAGTCACCAAAGGCAGCGCTAGCTGTTGGAGTTCGATTATGGTGAGCTCCGGTTGAAGGTAGGAGAGTATATATTAGATTTGCATTATAAAGACATTAGGCGGCTGGCCCTGTTCCCAACACTTTCACTGGTCTGTGGAGATGATTTCTGATTGAAGAGCGGGAGTGCATGGAGAGAGAGAATGACTGAAGTCGGCATCGATCCCACACTCATCACCGTAGTCTAAGGTCAGCTGTAGTAAATACATTGCAGTTCACTCCATCAGTATATGCGTTGAGTCGTTGTTGTGGAATTCAGATAGTTACCCTGTCCTGTGTCAGAATGCCTCAATATATGCTGTCATGTACCCCTGATGCCCAGAGCCACATAGATCTTGAGGTGAGCTCGCTACATTATAGAGCCTGAACTCTTATCATTGTGGAGAGGAAGCAACCTCACCTCTTGACACCATCATCAAGTGCCGTGCCGTGCCGACTGGTATAGGCGTTCATGACTCTCCACAGATCTATGTCTTTGGTTTTCTGAGTCAACTCTGCGTTGATATTCCTCCATGCCACCGTCGCAATCATTTCGTCGTGGTCTGCCTCTGCCTCTCTTCCAATCGATCTTTCCAGTTTTCACGATGTTCTC
This sequence comes from Cepaea nemoralis, assembly GCA_014155875.1. NCBI lineage: Eukaryota > Metazoa > Mollusca > Gastropoda > Stylommatophora > Helicidae > Cepaea > Cepaea nemoralis. Next base: position 134,783 of record JACEFZ010003675.1, on the reverse strand, counting down.
CAGCGCCTCTCTTCTCATCACATGACCACACACAAAAAAAAAAGATGTTTGTCTCTTTCTTATTGTTGTATAAAATCAACCGTGGAATGTCTGACAGAAATATAAGAAACATAGGGCATACAGAAACATAATTTTATAAATTGATGAATATCTGATGTAACAAATCCTTATAAATTTTAATTTTAAAAAAAAAGAAGTCATTTCGTATTTCACAGAAACAGTTGTAATGTATAGATGTTAATCATGGACAATTATTTAATAAACAAAATAATATATAGGAGCACATTGCAACTGACATTGAAGAATAATTCTGAAAATAACATGGACAGCCAAGATAACGAACTATAAGTAATTTAAAATAGGCGTTGACATCTAATATCAGATCTCGGAACAGTCATAACATCTGATGGGAGTTGCCTTGAAGAGATTAGAACAAGAATTGGCGTTGCGTATGTAGCCTTTTGCAAGATGGAAAACATATTGACCAATAACAAGATATCAATTGAAACGAGAAAAAAGAGTGTTGAAGTGGTACATAGAACCTGTACTTTTGTATGAATGTGAAGCGTGGACAATGAACAGACAAGCTGGAAAACATCTGATGGCTGTGAAAATGTGGTTTCTGAGGACAATGCAAAGAATGCCATTGAAATACAGAATAACCAATGAGCATATCTTTCAAGAAACAAATGAAGTTCGTAAACTGATTAAAGCCAATTGATGTAGACAGTCAAAATGTATTTTGTATGTTATGAGAAGAAATGAATTGGAGAACTGGTGACGACTGGCAAGTTCGAATGGAAGAGACCAAGGGGAAGACCGAGGAGTAAATACCTGGATGACTTGGCCACATGGCATGGTCGAGATAGAAACACGGAACTGATTCACGACTCTGGTGATCGAGTTAGATGACATTTCATGACCGCCCACGCTTATCGGCATGGCACATGATGGATGGATGGAAGGCTCAAGGACACATGTACAAATGAGGAGAACGGCATCGTGGCGTTATTATGAAAACATAAAATGTAAAACATAATGTAACAACAGCAAAATGTATGGCGAATGATACATAGGTTATTAATGATAGAAAATTATTAACAGTTATTCATGATGGCATCGAAAACACAAATATATAAACTGATTTTTTTTACGTGGGGATTGGTGGTTGTGAAGTCATCGTGTAATTATGATGATGACGATGAAGATGACAATGATGATGACGATATTGTGTATGTTGGTGTATACAAACTCACAATGACATACTTTCTTTCTGAATAACGTAGTGAAATGTATCGTCTGATTGTCTGGTACAGACATGACGTTCGCAGCCATTCGTATAGAATCCAGAACCCTCGGCATGGCATGTGTCCCCATCCTGGCAATCTATGTGTCAGACATACAGCTGATTTAACTCAATGTGTAAGTTAGTCATCATCACAACCATCACGTACGAAATGCATTACTGTATGGGGCATAAACAAGTCATGCATTTATGTATGTGTACTTTAACCTCATCAGATGGAAGAAGTATTACGGAAGTTAAATTTTGAATAGCCCAAGCAATAATAAGACTAAATATATTATCTGGATTACATCTTTGTCAATCGAGACTAGAAAAGCGTTCTTAAGAGCTGCATAGAGCCAGTCATTTTGTACGGAAGATAAGTGAGCAATAACGTGGAAGCTGCAGAGATGTGGTTTAACAGAATAATGATGAGAGCACCGTGGACGGATGGACAGAATAGTGCAGATATATTTAATGGAGTTGTCTTACAAGGACAGCTGGTTACTGGCATCAGAAGGAGACTGTTCACATTCTCGTTACACCTCACGAGAAGGGGAATCATGTCGTATCCTCACCAATATGAATTCCAAATAACGTCAAGAGGGCCTGTAGGTGAGCCTCTGTGCTTTGTATATAATATTTAATTTTACAAATTCGTACTTCATTCACAATTTCCAAGATATACCATACAAAAGAATGACATTATTCTAAGCTATATAATAATGTGTGTAATATAATCCAGAATAATTGTTAATATTCATTCATTCATGCTTTCATTGAGATGCTTGTCTTTTGTAGAACCTAGCTCTCATAACAACCGACTGGAGAACTTCTGGGTGATAAGCAAGATGTCCCACGTCTGTGGATTTTTCTAAACGCTGCTTTTTAGTCTAGATAGAGCAATATATTGATTTCTACTACACGTGATGGAAAGCCCATCATCTTCATAATTTCCCAAAGTTTCTGATGTGTTAAACAATCAAATGCCTTTGTCAAAGATCTACACCGGAGCTTAAAGAGTTAAGACGGAGCTATACAGAGAACACCAGACAGGAGAGACACAGACACTATATTTAGCTTGACAACAGGACACATTTGTGTCAACTAAGAGGTCGTGGAGTGCTTATGAGCGAGTGTTTCCCAAGAGTATAGGGAACTCGCCTCTCGACAAGTAACTGGAGAATCCCAGTTACTATCGTTAACTGATCAAGCGTGCTGGGACTCTACGCACGCAAACTCGCCAGCGCACGGAGGACGGAATGTCCGTGGTTCAACGCGCAACTAGAAGCGTCCTCAGACTGGGACGAGGACAGATAGAGAACAGACGTGTTCATTAGGAACCTTATATAGTTATCAGCAATAGTGTTAGCTAGGCTTTAGATTCCAATTAGTTAGTAGTATCATTGTTTTCACCTCTTACATGCATCTGTGAAACATACCATGCTGTTAATTATCCATGAAGTATTCCGCTCGCAGAGCTTGTGTGTAAATAGCTCTAAATAAAAATGTATCCTTTTGTAAACCACACGAATTATTGATTCGTGTCGTGCGAAAGTTGGGAGTCCTGAATTACCTGTCGCAAGTAGGTTGCTGACAGGCAGGACCCATTTGGTGTCAGAAGTTCTCTGAACCAACGTCTAAAGACTCGAAAATTTAATTTGTGGTGTTAAAATTAGCCAAACGTGAATTATTTATAATAGAATGTTTGAAATAGATTGTTTTTCGAGAATGAACACCAAAATACTTTAAAAAGTAACATTTGTGGAGATTGACCCACAATTAAGAGAAAATAATTTAAAATTGTGTAATTCTGTGAAAAGTGATAGCAAATGTTGATGAATTTGGTTAAATGAATATATGTACAAATATGTTGCAAAGTTATCCAGCACACCATCGTACATTTCATTTTGTGTGATACAGCCATCAATGTCAACATTCATCACATTTAAGAGTACATTAGCTACTAAACGGAATCTATAGAGCGTAATTATATCAACTAGAAGGAAAGTGAAGACAAGACGACAGTGAAAATCATATGACGAAGCACCTTACAAATCATGACAATCATTGATACTATCATACCATTCATTCATTAACATCATTATCATTATCCAAATCACATTTGTTATTAATCAGCCGCATGGAAGATGAATATGTATTGATAGTATATACATGTTTTCTAAAGTATTGATGCTCTACTAAACAGAAGCATCAGTTCTCCAATCAAGTCAATCATTTTGTGTAAGGAAGTCAGCGGTGGAACATCCCAAGTGCCAAGTTTTTCCAACCGATTAGATGAGTATATTTTCGAATAATTTTGATACTGACCATTTTAACGATGCATCTTATTTTCAGTGACGATGTAAATAACTAACGTATAATTGTACAACTATTGTGTGAAATTGAAATATTATTGTTGTAAACTAACATAAAATCATAAAATGGCATCGTTAAACGACTGCATCCAGGCAAGCAAGGCACTAGGCCATACTGGACAGGAATTAGAGAAATGGGTTGATCAAAGATATAAAGAAGAAATTGCGCAAGCAGAGAGAAAAGCCGCTATAGATAGAGACGAAAGAGCATTAGAAAGACAGCATCAAAAACAGTTGAAGGAAGCAGAGGAAGCCACTAAACAGAAGCAAATTGAGGTAGAGTCACAGACGAAACAAAAACAGTTGGAGTTAGACAGCGCCAACAAGCAAATAGAAGAAGCCACTAAAGTAAAGATGAAAGAGTTAAAGATAGAGTCAAACTTGCAAATAGTCTCCAATAAACAAAAGAGCCAGGAGGAGCAAAACAAATTTTCCAAATATAAAGGCCTCATCAAGCTATACAGCGTAGGCGATTCCATTTCTGCATGGACGGAGAATATAGAGTTTCAACTTAAGACTCAGAAAATACCTTTGGCAGATTGGGCAATGACCTACATGAGAAATCTCAGTGGTGAGCCATTAAAAGTGATAGAATCAATACCTACAGAACTTAGGAGTGACTATCAATACATCCACGATAGAATCATGCAACACTTCTTATTTGACGCTCCAGGGTATCAGATTCAATACTCACAATTAAAACCCAAACCTACTGAAACCTTCCTAGATTACGTCTCTAACGTACAAAGTACATTTAACAAATGGCTTAGAGCGGCAAAAGTGGGGGAAAACTTCGATAAACTGCAAGATCTAATGGTAATGGACAAGGTAATATCCACGGTCCCTACCCCGTTTGCAAAGTTCCTCCAACAGGCAGACATAGAGTCCATTCAAGAGCTAGAAAAACGTGGATCTGCTTACTTTTCTGCAAATCGTGATATCTTTAAACCCACCATTCATGATACTGAGATCACTGCCTTTGTGAAAAACGAATCTAATAGATCGTATAGGCAAAAAGAGTATCGTAAGAAAGACCAGCCCTATCAAAAACCTCCACGTTGTGTATATTGCAGTTTACATCATCCCACTTATTCTATGTGCGATAAAAACCTAGCATATCCATCTCATTTAGAAACAGTCATAAAGAAGCAAGAGAATAGAAGAAACTCGTTCAAACGAGCTATCAAATGTTATTTTTGTTCGAGCTATGGACACTATTCAGCAAAGTGTCTGGGCAGACAAAGGATGAAGGCAAACAATGCTATGCTCATCGATACGTCATCTGATGATGATAGTGTGATAGACTCTGAACTTGAGAATGTGCTACCAGAGAACGTGTGTGAAAGTGTGGCAGTAGTTACTAATATACTTGATTTCAATAAATGTGATACATGTAACAGGTTTCATGCGGTTGGAAAATTAAAATGTGGTCACGTTAGTTCATATTCCATCGAAGATACTAGCGCAGCTAATGCCTCCAGAGGTAAATTGAAGTTCTACAATGCACTGGTAAATAACCAACCATGCCATTGTTTACTGGACAGCGGGAGCACTTTATTTGGCCTGAGAAAAGAACTGGTGAAACCAGAAGATTACACGGGTGAATTTGTCAAATGCCGTACTTTCTCTGGAACAATTGAGAAATACCCACTGGCAAAAGCGCATATAAATACCCCGTTCCTTATCGGCACATTTACGTGAGCAATCCTGCAAGACCCTTGCACGGATCTTATTTTAGGAGCGTTAGACTCATTAAAGAAATCTACTGACGATGATATATTAGCCTGGAAGGAAACGAACCTGGCTAATGCTGTAACAAGGTCAGAAACGCAAACACACTACACTGACCTGCAAAACGAGATGTTACAGCTGTTAACACCTTGCGGTGCTACTAACAATAATACTCGACAAGAATTTATCGAGGCACAACGCACCGACCAAACTATCGCACCTTATTTTAAATTCTTAGGTGAGCGAGCGAAAGTGACCAAAAATGCATCTTGGTATTTTAGAATACACAACGGAATTCTCATGCGTTATTACACAAATAATAACCATGAAATTCAGCAAACGGTGTTAACTGTAACATACCGACAAACTGTGCTGAAAATCGCAACTGAGTCACCGTTTGCTGGACATTTGGCCTATGACAAAACCAGAGCCATAATTTTGTCACACTTTTACTGGCCTAAATTCTGTTCTGATATAAAAATTTTCTGTCGTTCATGTACTATTTGTCAACATCTTGTAAGAAAGGGTAAGCATGTGACGGCCGAAGTTCAACGGTCATTATTGGCATCAAGACCATTTGAGTGTGTTGCCAAAGATGTGGCAAATGTATTTTTGCACTTATTTTGTCGTTTTGGTTTTCCGCGAACGATTTTATCGGATCGGGGAACCCAGTTTATTTCGGCTGCTATGCAAGCCTTAACAAAATTGTTAGGAATACAGCAGCATTTCTGTACACCGTACCACCCAATGAGTAACGGCATCATAGAGAAAATTAACGGAGATCTGAAACACATGCTGGCAAAAATAACAGCCGAAAACCCCGCTGAATGGGATACGCTATTACCAGCTGTGCTTTTTGCCCATCGAGAAATTCCGCACTCAAGTACGGGTTTCTCACCTTTCGAACTAGTGTATGGGGCGAACGATCGTGGACCCCTATCAATATACCATCATCTAATTACTAGCTTAACAGAAAATCCAACACCGGTAACACCATAAGAGATGGTAACAGAGACACGCGATAGAATCATGAAAGCGTGTGAAATAGCCAAAGCATCTTTGGAGAGGAAAGGACAGATGTACCGCGATTATGCAAATAAGGGTGCTAAAACAATACACCTTGAACCGAATCAGAAAGTTCTGCTTTTACTACCAGATAAACGTAATTTGTTACTAACATCGTGGCAAGGGCCATTCAACGGCGAACGTAAAATATCAGATGTCGACTATGAAATATCGATAAAGGGAAAATTGAAGATATTTCATATCAACATGCTGAAACCATATTTCTCACGACAGGAACTACCGACAGACGAACAAAATGCACCCACACCAGTCAATCGGACGACAGACGTACACAACACAACTACACTAGGTAGGGCGACACACGACAGCGACAGTGAAAATACACTTAGCCAGGTAACAGCACACGCAGCTAATACCACAGCAATACTTAACCAGACAGATGACGACGGAATAGAATTACCAGTCCCTACTGTAGACACGACGGCGCCCATCGATAGCATACGGATAGAAACCAAACTTACAGACGAGCAACGACGACAGATGATAGATTTAGTGACAGAATACAAGAACATTTTCTCCGACATCCCAGGAAAGACAGACAGAATAGAACATTCCATCATTCTGACTGATAACACCCCTATCAAATGTCGACCTTATTCCATCCCTCTAAACTATAGGGCAAATCTCGACAAAGAAATACTATCTCTTGAGTCGAGTGGAATAATCCAAAGATCACAGCCAGAATATTCCTTTCCTATCTTTCTTGTCACCAAAAAGGACTCAACAATTCGCCTCTGTGTCGATTTTCGACGTTTAAACAGGGTGACAAAGATCGATGCTGAGCCAATTCCAGCATGCGAAGATTTGATCCTGGATATGTCTACATCTCGTATATTTTCCAAACTCGACCTCACTCGAGGTTACTGGCAAGTTCCGATGGAAGAAAGCTCAATTCCTTTGACAGCTTTTTCTACACCTCTAGGACTCTATGAGTGGCGTTTTCTCCCTTTTGGCCTTCGTAATGCACCTGCCACTTTTGTACGTCTTACTAGAGATCTTCTCCACGGGGTGACCAATACATCTACATATATAGATGACATATGCGCTCATACTGAAGACTGGACGTCACACCTACTGAAACTTCGACATGTCTTCGACAGGCTACGATTATTCGGTCTTACCGTCAAACCAACTAAGGTAGAGTTGGGCATGGAGGAAATTGACTTCCTAGGCCATACCATCTGCAGAGGCCAACTCAAAACAGACGAAAGAATAGTCACGAAGATTCTTAATTTGACTATGCCAACGACCAAGAAACAGGTCCGAAGTCTACTTGATCTTGTAAACTACTATAGTAAATTTATTCCCAATCTGGCGGAAATCACCAGTGGTTTTTCAAATGTTTTGAAAGCTTCGGCTAAAGTAAATGTGCAAGATGCAAAGTTAATTGGCGCATTATCAAAATTGAAATATTTAATCAGTGTACCACCTATTTTGCGTTTACCTAATCAAAAGCTTACCTATTTTCTCCTCACAGACGCAAGTACGATTTCCATATCTGGTATATTAGGCCAGTTCTACGACGGGAGGTTCCACCCTGTGATGTATGTAAGCCGTAAAATCAGCCCTGCTGAATCAAGATACTCAGCTAGTGAATTGGAGGGCCTCAGCGTAATCTATTGTGTGAGAAAACTGCATAGGTTTCTGGCAGGTACAGAGTTTGTAATCCAGTCCGACAACTCTCCCCTGGCTGTAATGCAGTCTGGCATCCCTCAGAACAACAGGATCTACAGATGGTCCTTAATATTGGCAAACTATGCCTTTACAATCCAGCATTTGAAGGGATCATTGAACTCTCTGGCAGACATTTTAAGTAGACCTTCAAATATAGAGATACCTGAAGTACAGGAGAAGAGCGAAGATTTATCACCAGAAACAGTGACACGGTAGTTATGAATGAAATCAGTGCCGGGTGTGATAAAAACTTACACTTTGAAGTGCGTTAATATCGCCAGTCGACTATACTATGGAAGATAAACAGTGCCGTTATGAGTGAATGAACAGACACATTAGTGATATTTCTACAGCGCTAACACGTAGATAAGCATTAATTACATCGAGAGTGTTAGACGTGAACCTACAGAAACTACTAGGGAACTTTATATATAACCACTATCTTGAAAGGAGAGCATATAAGACTGTGGTGAATTGAACTATGTTATTACACTAGTCTACAAGGAACAGTACTCGAACATTACACCGTACAGGACGACGTTAGTGTAGTTAGATATAATTGTGATATGTATAGTACATTGTTTTTTTAAACAGTGCGCATAACCTCATTGTGTATATTTAAAATTGTATTGCAAATGTCCAATTAAATATATGACATTATTCATGTTAGTTCATAGGTATAAGTCACCTACATTTACTGAAAAATCTCATTTAGATTAACACCTACGTTAGAAATGCAATTATTAGACATTACTTTATCACATCAACATGTAAACATAATCATTTATATATTAATTTGCGTACAATATCATTTCTAAACTAACCCAATCATTGCAAAATTAATATCATTTCATTTACCAATATTACTATAAGGTAACTAACCCACTTTGCTTAAAAGATAATTAATTAATTAGGTTATTTCCCTTAGGTTAATTTAGGACAGCACACGAAAGTGCTACAACTTAGTTAGATTAGTTAGTTTCATATGATCGGTAACAAACCATCATCATAAACGTGTATAATATGTTGTTCATTTATGTATTATTATGAACCATATTTTAAAGACGAATGAATGTTTTAACATAAGTATGGTATGAAAGTATGGAACGAAAGATGTATAATAGGAGAGGAGTGAATGAAGACAAAGTAAACATTGAATGAGAGAGAGAGAGAGAGAGAGAGAGAGAGAGAGAGAGAGAGAGAGAGAGAGAGAGAGAGAGAGAGAGAGAGAGAGAGAGAGAGAGAGAGATTTAGCGGAACTTTTTTCTCCGCGCAAATCGACTTGTTATGACTTGTCTGTGTCAATCTGTGTAACCAATGTGTTGTTCAGTTTTAAGTGTGTAACTGCTATACTTTAGAAATAGTAGTGGTAAATAGAGAAAATACTTTGAGCATCTTAAAACGAAGTTGTGGTCATAAATAAAGGTAACCAACATTTGTAGCCACAATAATCCGGTTTACGGCGCTCGAAGTAATACATACATGTTGAATAGAAACGCATACACATGTTAGCAAGTTAATTACATTGTAGTTTAATGAATAACACGCAAACAAACAGGAAAACAAACACATAAAGGTTGCAGTCACTATTTATTTCAAAGAACGGTAACTAAAAACAGGGGACACAATAATTTCTTTAAAAACAACCTGAAGGTAACATTGAAAATATTTCTTCACAAACGGAAGTTTAAAGGTGAAGAGTAGAACATAGAGCACACGAGTTGGTACTGATATTATAGGGGAACATGAACATTTATGCTCATGTGTTGTTCTCGTAACAGAGACAACTTGTAGCGGGTTGTCATTTTGGGCAATTTGAGGACAGATCGAGACATAAGTCAACGGGCAGAAGTCAAAGGACATAGGGTCAAATGACGGAAGTCAGGACATAAGTCGTAAGACAACGGTTCCGGATCAATACAATTCCCAAGAATATAATAGAGGTATAGCCAACTATAATGATGTGATGCACTACTCAATTAGACGAGTGAATCAATATAACAGTGTGAAAAGGCAGAGAAGAGAATTTGTTCTATCCCCAGAAGAGATACGTAAATTGATGAGATCTTTGACAAAATTGGACAGCCAATTTTTCAGTGACCAATACGTGTTACATACAGGAGTTAAACGGTTGTAACACTACACGCAGAGGAGAGGAGCGTGTCAAAGATCTACACAGGAGCTTAAAGAGTTAAGACGGAGCTATACAGAGAACACCAGACAGGAGAGACACGGGCACTATATTTAGCTTGACAACAGGACACACTCGTGTCAACTAAGAGGTCGTGGAGTGCTTATGAGCGAGGGTTTCCCAAGAGTATAGGGAACTCGCCTCTCGACAAGTAACTGGAGAATCCCAGTTACTATCGTTAACTGACCAAGCGTGCTGGGACTCTACGCACGCAAACTCGCCAGCGCACGGAGGACTGAATGTCCGTGGTTCAACGCGCAACTAGAAGCGTGCCTCAGACTGGGACGAGGACAGATAGAGAACAGACGTGTTTGCTAGGAACCTTATATAGTTATCAGCAATAGTGTTAGCTAGGCTTTAGATTCCAATTAGTTAATAGTATCATTCTTTTCACCTCTTACATGCATCTGTGAAACATACCATGTTGTTAATTATCCATGAAGTATTCCGCTCGCAGAGCTTGTGTGTAAATAGCTCTAAATAAAGATGTATCCTTTTGTAAACCACACGAGTTATTGATTTGTGTCGTGCTAAGTAGGGAGTCCTGAATTACCTGTCGCAAGTAGGTTGCTGAATAATCCACAAAATATGAGAATGGATTTACATTAAATTATCTGCATTTCCCTATTATTAAACGCATGCGGAATATGTGATTTCTTGTTCTTCTTCCTTGTCTAAATCCAGCTTGAACCACATTAATCTCTTCTTCCACGTTCTTACCAAATCTTTCCATTATGATAATAAGTAGAAGTTTACTCGCAGGACTGTTCCAGGCAACAGTTCTATAGTAGGTGCATAATTTCAATTTGCCCTTTTTTGGTATTGAAATTAAGATAGTTCTCTTCCAATCTTTTGGCCATATATCATATTTCCATATCGTTTTACATAATGCATGCTAGATTTGTTTACTTGCTTTTTCACCCACCTCGAATTTGAGACGTCGACTTCTAGGATAGAGTACATTTTCTGGGGTAACCCAACGAATTCGGCCTTCCCGCAGTAGACTGGCTTGTTCATTTTCATTCTACAGTTGATGTTGTGCACCGCAACCAGTCCACCGTCAAGGAGGTGCGTGATTCGAATTTGGGGCTGACTATTAGCCTTTGGAGCAGGCCGGTCTCTGAGACCCGGACTAGGTAGACTCTGACACGTTTGCGGACATTGTCCATGCATTCTCCGAAGACGGCGTTGTTCATCAGTTTGAAGAAGTCCTTGTCGAATTCCGACTTGGCCTGGGCTGGCAGAGCTGTGTTCATTTCTGTGTATGGCTTCATCCACGCGGATTGATTGAACTTGATGGCTCTAAAGATCATTATAACCTGCAGGCCGAGTCTGTAATAGAGCTTGAGATTGCGGTTGTAGACGATGTACCGCTCCTTGTCTCAGAGGTTGGGGACTAGCTTCGTATGCTTCTTTAACTTACCCCCCCCCCCTAACCCCCGCCAAACACCCCCCCCCCCAACTCGTTCTGAAGTTACGCTGATAGTCACTCAACTCTGTGGTGGACATCGTTTATGGTACTAGCGGGTAATCGCTGTGTTCTTGAAGCAGATGCGGTGGATACTTCGTATCCACATCGACGATCCAGCCCTCGGGCGCGTTGTCTGGTGTGTTCAGTATCCCCTCAAGAGTCGGAATGACCAATCGAAACACGTCGGTGGGGAGGTATTCAATCATTCCCCCCCCCCCCTCCATAAAGATTATTCACGTCGAGGTACATGATCCCCGTTTTCGGGGCTTTGGGGTGTAATCCGGGGTGATAGGGTTATTGACCTTTGCATAGCGTTTCCAGACAATGGCAACGCCACCTCGCAGGCTCTAGTATTAGGAAGGAGTTCTACGAGGCGGAACAGTGGGATATATCCTCTCAAAAACGAGGATATATCTCCCTTTATAATTCTTTATTGAGGTAAGGTTATATTATGAGAAATCAGTATCCACCGAGCTGTTATAATTTATGAATAAACGATTGTGTCGCGTATTTCGTGTGAGTTGACCATTCAACACCTATGAAAAAATTTGATATTGCCCGCCTATGTAGTGTCGGGTTCGAGACGCAGTCGGGAGGTCGCTGGTGGTGACAGCTGGCGTTATTAATCAGATCGTCGTTATAATTGACAACAGAGAGATCGATTGAGTCGTGTGTCTATATAGTAACCCAGTGGAGATGACAGGATAACCGATGTGAGATGCGAAGAGTATCCCTAATGTCTAACGGGTCTATTTGGTACCATAGGCCCATCTCATGTGGAGGTGACAGGTTCGAATCTTACGGGGCTGTGAGGAGGAAATATTGGTTGTGTTAATTAGATGTGATAGTGACTCACAGCTGGTGTGGTGTTTATGTTTGTCAGTAGTGTTATGTTTAGCGATACAAACAAGAGGTGATAAGCACTGTGTGGAGGTGACAGGTTCAAATACAGGTGCTATTTCATTGGTAAGGTTACCAGTTGGCAGAGTATGGGGGTGTCTAGTTGGTTATACGGGGTTTTTGTGGGGTATAACCAATGTATAACTGTGGTGCCCAGTGGTTTCCTTACCATGCGACAGCTGCGAATCTTATTGTGTGGTGGGGTAGTATGGTGTTGGTTGAGGTGTAACAGTGCTAGATGGCGCCCTAGGCGTCGTTTGAAGTGCTTCCGATGGTCGTCGTGGCTAAGTCTATGGTGTATGTACGTTATTAGATCGGCGGGGCAGAGGGTGAGTCGTATTTTATGTATGATTAATATTCTCTCTCTCTCTCTCTCTCTCTCTCTCTCTCTCTCTCTCTCTCTCTCTCCCTCTCTCTCTCTCTCTTTCTCCCACTCTGTTTCCGTTCTTGTGTGACATTGGTGTAATACCAGTACTTTGACTGTCTATTGACTGTGTGTGTATGTGCATTCCTAAACGTCGGTGTGATTCTATCCTTCTGTCTATCTGGGTGTCTATATGGCAGTCTATCTATCTGTCTATATATCTATATATCTCTATGTCTGGATGTGTGCCTGTCTGTGTATATCAGTATATATAATTGGTCGTTTTTCTCTGTATACGGCCGCGGGTGACAGTAAGGGTTTGTCAATATGTATCCTCCTAATGACTGTGTGTGTGTGTGTGTGTGTGTAAGTCGCGAAGAATAACTGCATGGCCTGGTGGCAGTTAATTAGCTGGCGGGAATAAGGCGTGTGTCATACTAAGTAGTATGTTCGGAACATGTGGTGCAAAATTGTTGGTGATCAGTTCAGAACCTGAAATTCTTTCTTATATCGCTTATGTGTCGTCACAACAAACATTAAGACAAGGAATTTTTAAACTCAAACGTTAGGATACGTAGGTGCTTCGTATTTTGTATAGCTAAAAGCGTAAGCTGTAATTAATAAGTAAACTGTAATTACTAAGTAGTATTAAAAATAGTATTTGTGATGTGTAATGCGAAAAAATAAAGATGGCGGCACGGGTTAGGAGGACATCGAAAACTTCGACTCATACTTGAGAATCCAATCCTCAGAAGACATTGGGTTTTCTATTACATATTTAATGGAAAGTTACCGATTATGTATTACAATATCGGTTATTACTATCTGTTGTGGCCGGGACGTAAACACTAGCACCATACCAATGGCGATGTGCTACGGATACAATCATCGTCTTCGGTCTATGTGACGATAAACAGCCAGTCAAATGTTATAGTATGGATGATAGGAGATCTACAATCAACAATTTCGATGCATTTTACGGATCCGATCATGAAAAGCCCTTGGAATGTTCTGCTAGAGAGCTATTGTAAATTAATCGATTGTATATTATAATTGCAGTTTTAGTGTGTGTAGTGGATGGCCTTAAACACTATCTTTATACCAAGGGCGATGTGTTAGAGATACAAGACTCGTCCTCGGCCTGAGTTATAGTGTACAGCTATTCACATGTGGTCACGTGTTTGAGGATTACTTCCGCACACGTGGTTAATGGCTACATCCGGACTACCTTGTTGTGCTTCTTCAGGTCACATGCATAAGGATACATATAGGAAACGTGGGTAATGTCTAAATTCGGTTAAATGTGGCGGTGCTGCCGTTGCAAGCATAAAGATACAACCGGGAAAAGTGGGTAATATTTACATCCCGTCAAAGATGACGTTGTATCCGCTCACATGTGTACGGGTACATAGAGACACGTGGTTAAGAGGGATACTACATAAACATAACTGTGTTCTGTTGGCTGTCAATCCAGGGGACATAACTCGTGATGACCACTGTGTATGGGAGTGATTCTGCTCCCGCAGAAACAGGGCATCGGAAGTTTAAAATTGTCTCCATTCTCTCGCTTTTCCATGTCCGCTGACTCCTAGGGTCATCAAGTAAATTCAAAGAACAATAAACTACTACTACCGATGCATCAATACAGCACAAGGCAGTTTCGAACACAAAAGTACACACTCGATTTCTTAGGATCAATAGCTGGCGTGTCTTGTTTAGTAAGTAGGTATGTTTTATTTATAACTCTGCGTTTGTGTTCACGAGAACATCCGTGTGCGAGTGTTTGTGTAGTTCATTGTTCGGGAAACTTGAAAGCAAAATGTTTGCTGACAATGTTTACCGAACAAAAGCTAGGTGTTTCCTTGAATGCGCGACCCGACCTAAATGTAGGACAGCAATCTACAGACATAGTTATAGAACTATAGACATTCTAGGAAATATCAATGACAAAGAAAGAAAATAAATTATTACCAAAAGGAGACAAATAATTGGCGACTAAAGAAACATGATGGTCAGTCTAAGAAACATGTACATCAAAGTAAGAAATATGTTAGCCAGATGGGGGAAAAGAGTTGGCCAAACTAATTAAATATTGACCGGGATAAGAAATATCTCAACAACACTTATGTTATGTCAACCACAATAAGAACATAGGTTAGCCAAATTAGTAAATATGTTGGCCAAAATAAGAGACAGCTCGACGAAAACATATACAAAGTAAGAAAAATATGTTAGTCACAGCAAGAAAGACATCGACCGAGTAATATAATATATGCAAAACGATGGTTAAACTTTCATATATGAATGGAAAAATAATAAAAAACGATTACCCAGATGAAAACAAAATAATTGCTGAATTAAGAGAAATGATGTTCAATCTAGAAAACATGTTAACAAAAGTATGAAATATGTCAAACCAAACGTTTAAATATATCCACCGAAATAAGAAATATGTTAGCCAAATATTAAACAAAAAATGTTGGCCAAATTTACACATATCTCGACCAAATTTGTTAAACACATGTGAAAAATATTGGTCAAGTAAAGAAATAACTCGTCCAAATTTATAAAATGTAGGAAAATATGTTACCCAAATGGGGAAAGCAAATATCGACAAAGTAGGAAATAATGTTAGCCAAATGGGAAAGATATTGGTCAAGTAAAGACATATTTCAACCAAACGTATAAAAAGTAAGAAAATATGTTAAACAAATGGGATAGATTCTAGTCAAGTAAAGAAATATAGCGTCCAAACTTATTTTTTAAAAGCGAAAATATGTTAAACATAGTAATAAAATAAAAATTTGGTTGGTAAAATTCAGAAATGTGTCGACCAAACTTATAAATATCTCCACCAATATTATACAAATTAGGAAACTTTGTTAACCAAATGTGAAAACAATATCTGCCAAAGAGAGAAATATTTCAACAAAACTAATAAAAATGTAAGAAAATGTGTCAGCCACAATGGGAAAAATGTCGTTGAAATACAGACATAGATGAACCAAATTTATAAACAAAAACAAAAAAAAAGTAGGAAAAGTATTGGTCAAGTGAAAAATATCTCAGCCAAACTTATAAAAAGTAGGAACATTTGTTAGCCAAATTGGGAAAATATTAGTCAAACTAAGAAACATGTCGACCGAAGTAGGAACATACGTCAACAAAAGTAATAAACATGTTGGGTAAATACAGAAATATGTCCTTTGCACGCAGAACATCAGTGGCCGCGTCTACAAGCTGGCGCCACTCCATGGTGCGCTGTGCTTCATTTTAAAGCTCCCACCAACCCCCTGAAGTCTGGGTAGCGCCCGGTTATCCTGACTCGCATAAGCAGCTCTCTTCGGGTCATAATCTGTGCCAGGTATATTTCGTTTGCAATAGTTGTTTTATTGCGCCGACTGTATGCAGCCTACACTGTTGCTTTTTCTCCTGTAGTTGATTAAAGGTTATCGTAATTTCTTGTGTACCAGTACACCCTATAGGATTTGTGTCTCAACAGAGCAGGCAAAATTTGCTCTGAACACAGTGATGCATTTGGTACCCCATAATTTCGTCTCTCTAAATTTCGTTTGGAGGTGGGGGAGGGTGGGGGAGTAAATGTTTGGATATTGGCCACACGGCGAAACTCGTCTCTGAGGGGTTTAAAGACCATTTCAAACGGTCGTAAACACTTCCAGGCGTAGTGCTATGTAGTTCTTTACCCAGCTACCACATAGACTGCATGGCTTTGTGCATGACCACTTTCGCGGTGGCGCCAAGTGGACCGTCAGTAATTCCCAATACATCGCCTGCTGCAGTAATCGGTAGAGTATAGCCGCAGCCATTTGCATGTGTTCTTGCCTAGACGCATCTTTATTAAAAGACGTAATGGGTGGCGTTTCTCTAACAAAATATCACACCGGCATATTGGAGCACCCTTGGGGCTTGGGCATCTCATTTTATACCAGATACTTCGTATCTAAACAATGCTGTAATCTAGCTGGGACCACCGCTGCTACGGGTGGTCCTTGTTTGGCGGTGGCCCCGTATCTCCCCCTCCCCCAAGCATACTATTATATCAATGACAATTTGTCTTATGTATGTTAGCAAAAACGATTTTTCTATTCACTTTATATAAGATTTAACACTGCAATATGATCCAGACGTGGTGCAACGAAATATGCCGACAGTAAATTGTATTGTAACATCTGGATTTAAATTCACTATAGGACTACACTTTTTTAAAATGGCAAACAGACAAGTAAATAAACACAAAAGTAACCAAATAATAAATCATAATAATTTGAGGGAGATTAAGACACACAGACCACTTTCTAAAATAATTAAAAACGATGTGGTCGACATTGTTGTCACATTATGATTAGAGAATATCATATCTTGAACATAATGTAGAAAATGAACAATTTATGGCGAAAAACATAGAGGTAAGCAAAGTGAGAAAATTCATAACAACACTACGTATTGACATAAAGACTAACACGGTAAAAGTTAGTTGCATATTCTTTACAGGACGTCGCGTTCAACTCGAGCCTTTTATTGTGGCTGTTTGTAATCTCTTGGCGAGTTTACGTTTGCCATTGGTTTCTGAACAACCATTTTATACCATATCATTTTATACACAAAAACCCTACGCAAGGCTGTCTGCTGCCAAATCTCCCGCTGTGTTTCGAATGCCGGCAAATGAAATAATGTTTTCCTGGATATGAGAAATGTGAAGAGACATGATCGCCTTTGCTAAATAGTTAATCAACAGATGATGATAATTATGAATATTATAGAGATGATAGCGACGATGGTTGTGTGATATAAAAGCCCACACAGACTTACATTGATCTGTTGGCAAGTATGTCAAATTCCTGTCTGAGAATCGAGAACACTGAAAACATTGACTTCCCTTCACAATGTACCCAGACCCGACACGGTGACATGTGTTCCCATACTTGCAATCTGTGTCAGACGTACAGCGAAATCAATTCATTTGTAGGCAAGTCATCATCAGCATGTGTCAAATACATTATTGAATGTGTCGATGCATTTAAATATTTGGACAGATTAATAGCATTAAATGGAAGATGCATTAAATCAGTTCAATGTAGAATGGTCCAATAAACTCGTTACATGTAGAATATTACAAGAGGATCATTAAATATACAATAGACCAAGAAAGAATTTCAATCAACAACAGCAAAAGAACCCCCGCCCCTCAAAAAAAAAAAAAAAAAAGTTCAATATAGAATTGGCCAAGAAAGAATAGAAATGTCGAGTAGCTAAAGAAAGAAGAGAAATGTAGAATAGTTTTCGAGAGAAGTTAAATGTTATATAACCAAAGAAAGAAGTTAAATGTCCATCCATCAATGTGTGCCATGCCGATAAGCGTGGGCGTTCCTGATTTGCCATCTCACTGGATCACCAGATTCGTGGATCACCTTTGTGTTCATGTCTCGACCATGTCACGTGGCCATGCCATCCAAGTATTAACTTATCTGTCTTTCCCTTGTTTTCTTTTTCTCGATCTTGCCAGTTGTCAATAAGATCTCCAATTCATTTCTTCTCTTAACTGATTGCCTGCCAAACAAAGAAGTGGTCCTGGCCATACATAAGTTCATAGCAGAAAATGGGAAGTAGGGGTGTGTGACAATCATGTTGTGAAAATGGTTAAAATTGTTTCAGCTATACCGTATGATATATTAAATTAAAGAAGATTGCACAGGGAACACGACAGTGTTAATAATTACTTGATAGGTTAGAAATATTACGACATTAATGAGAGGTATATTGCCATGATCCATAGTGGGTCATGGAATGGTATGCCGTAACAAAAATTAGACGAGTTTAGAGGTTATGGCAGTGTTCAGTAAATGAACACCTGGATTGTGAAAAGTGGATACTTTTCACACAGCGTGGAAACGCTGGGACTCGCTTCGCGATGAGCAGAAAGCGGGATCCAGACAAGGGCATTCAAGGCTCTGGTTTCGTCCAGTGCGGACCACGTTGTGAATAGAGTAATGGCCAAAACTGAACCACTCTTTTCGGATAATTTATTTATATAAATTTGATGTAGTTAGTTAGTTAGTTTGTTAGTTAGTCGACAGATCATCCTCATTGCACATCGAACCATTCAGTCCATAAGTGCTCGGATCCCCTCCTCAGCAAATCCCGCAGCGTGTAGCGGCTAACGACGCCAGTTCTGTTTTGGTTTATCAATCTTCTTTGGCTTCCTGCGTAGTGTTCTTGTTTGGCCACCCCTCTTTTAATTTGCTGCTCTCGCAGTCTGGCCATTGTTGTAGATTCACAGTCATCACTTGGTTCTCGCAAAAGTCTCACTTCTCGTAGAGCATTCAGAATGTCAGCCTGTTCCATGGCGCGTCCGCCCTCCACAGTAGCCTCACCTGCGAGCTTGTCAGCCCGCTCATTTCCTTGTACTCCCGCATGCCCTGGCACGAAGATGAAACTAATCTTTGCCAGCCGAGACCGCTTCAGAGGCAGCAACCATTCTCTTCGGATCGACCCCTCCTCTATCCTCTTGATCATGTTCATTGAGTCGCTAAGGAAACAAGCCCTAGTGAATGTCTGTGTCTCGAGCCATGTTATTGCTTTACTTACTGCCATGACTTCCATGGTCAGGCTACTTGTGGTTTCAGTGAAAGCACCAGAGTCCTCCTTCACAATTCTCCCTCCGGCCCGAGCTGTAAAGGCCCATGAGCTTCTCACATGTCGGACGACCGACCCATCTGTGTAGATGACCGCGTCACCGTCTAGCGAATTCTCGAAAATCAACGCTTGTACTTCAGCCTCAACAGCAGCCGGATTTTCTTGTCTGCATTTTCTATCTAGTTGGATGCAAACTGAAAAGGATTTGCAGAAGTCTGTTGGCACTTGCACCCACTCCTCGCCAGGTTCTAAGTCCTCAAGTGAACACACCTGTTGAAGAATGTCTTCAGCTTGACCCATCCACGACCGTCCTCTTTTTAACCTGCTGCCCTTCACCTTCCTAATTTCACTATGCTGTGGATGTTGTGTGTTTGCGTTAATTCTGAGGTAGGCGCGTGCCCTGCAAACTTGTATTCTCTCTTCAATGGTTGGAAAATCAAGAAGGTAGCGCATCGCCCTGCATGCTGTATCTCTTGTACATCCAAGAATAATGCGCATAGCTTCATTCTGTATCCTTTCCATCCTTTCTATCTGCTTATGGCTGAGAGTCAGGATTGCCATTGCATACTCCAAAACAGACATGACCAGCCCCTCGTACAGAAGACATAGATGGCGCTGCTCACAGTTTGCTGCCGCCATCACCCGCATCGCTGCCAAACCCCGCTTGGCCTTTGTTATCACCTGGTCTATGTGCACATTATAAGCAAGGCTTCGATCAAACCGTATCCCCAGGTAATTCATTGCCTGCGTTCTTTCCACCGTCTCTGAACACAGCATTACAGTTGGTGTTGGATTGTTGACAATATGATTATTCAACGAGAACCAAGTCACTGTTGCCTTTGTTGGGTTGACCATTGCCCCAGCTTCATCACACCAAGTACTTATGCGATTGAGTTCGGTTTGTAGTTCCACAGCAACCTCCTCTCTATCCTTACCCTGACGATACACTAAAACATCATCGGCATATGACAATGTCCTGCCAGGTCCAGTGATCTGCTCACTGGTGATTCTCACTGTGTAGGCGTTGAACAGTACCGGAGATAATGGTGATCCCTGTGGTAGGCCAGGATATATTGTTGTTGGTTCCGAAGTCCAACTGCCACATCTAAAAACTACTTTCCGTTGGAAGAGGGCTGCAGCGATCCAACTAAGGAGGAATGGACTTACGTTTAGTTCAAGAAGCTGAAACATTAAAAAATCCAGTGGTACTCTGTTGTATGCGTCCTCAAGATCAATCGCTGCAGCAACGGTTTCAGTGCCTGAGTGGAAACCTTCATAGACATCATGGGCAAAGACTGCTGCATTGGTCCAGGTTTCTCTTTTTGGACGGTACCCACCCAGGGTAGGTGGGAAAACACCTTGCCTCTCTAGTTGGCTTGATATTTTCCTGGCAATTACCTTCTCCAGCAGCTTGCCTATTGTATTCTGCATGGTTATAATTCGATATCCCTGAATTTTTTTGTGGTCTTTGTCAGGCAAGGGAATCAGATAGCTGTGTAACCATTCCTCCTTGATGCTAGCACTCCCTATACTGTTGTTGTACATGTCTGCTAGTTTCTCTAGCTCATTGTCGGTACACCTATTTATGTCGTCGTATCTTATGCCATCAGGACCTGGAGCACTGTTTTTTGATCGTCGAAGCACAGCCTTGATTTCTTTCACTGTCACTGTGTCTTCATCCGAAGTGTTCTGGGCCTTGCATCTGTCTGAGGTGACCTCCTTGGCCAGATTTCGGCCTCCCATGTCTGTCTGGTTGCTCTGCTCAAGGTAGCGTTCAAAGAGGGCTTTGCCCTTGTCCTCGTCAGTCCTCTGCCAGATGAGGTCAGCACCTTGGAAGTCAGAAATGCTCTTATTCTTGACTACACCACTCATGCTTTTATGTAGTCGCCAGAACAATTTCAGTGACTTGTCTGTGCTTACTCTTTGACACACCTCTGCCCATTTTTCGCTTTTAACCACCTTGACCAGTTTTTTTAAATAGCTTACTTTTGTGTGCATCTCTCTTTCTAAGTGCAAGCAGGGACTAGGATGACCAGCTCTGTTCTTCTTGGCATTTTGCCATCTCCTTACAGCACTACGCTTATCCACCCAAGCCTTCTAGACCTCGAAGCTCCACCACGGTGGCTGCTCCCAGCTTTTTTTCCTGCCCTGAAACGTTCTGCGCTTGTCACGTCTTATTTTACTCACCACATCTTGCCCTGTACTGTCATACTGGAACGTCTTTACCTTTAGCTTGTGCTGCCTGGTTCTGCCTTTCTCCACCAATATGCTGCAAGGGTGGTGGTCGCTGCCATGGTGTCCTAGGACACCCCATCTACACACTGTAGTGAGTGAAGGTGAAACTAGCGCCAGATCAATAGCACTGTCCTCATCGCCCGGACGGCTTGCTGTCCTGGTGACACAGCCACTGTTGATACAAACCAGGTCGATGGTTTCCAGTGCAGTCTCGAGCTCCTCCCCTTGTGTATTGGAGGAAGTGTTTCCCCATGATCTGCCTTTAGCGTTGAAGTCACCACAGAAAATAACATTTCTCTCGTGGCCTAATATGCCACTTAAGCACTGCCACTTCTGGGCGTCCACACTCGCATTGCGGGCATAAACATTAACCAACACGAATGGTATACTGGAATGAACTCTCAACGCCTGTATTTGTATATCGTCACTGTCCCAACTGGACCTGTCTAGCTCTGACGCCATCATGCTGTCGCGAACGAGAATCGCCGTTCCCAGATGTCGTCTGTTGTAGAAACATTTGAAGCCGGCAATTCGGAGTAGCTGATCGCCCAGTCTCGTCTCCTGGAGTGCTACAATGTCGTTCCTGTAAACTAGGGTTTCTAAAATAGAGCCCCGTTGTTTTACACTGGCAGTTCCAATATAGAATACGGATGTTCCTGAGTCCTAGACGGTGACACTTGAGTCTAAAACGTCTCAAACCACCGCGCTTACATTGCTTCTTTCTCCCTGCGCGGCTACCACGCCGTTTCGTTATGTTGACTGCTGACCGCTCGGAGAACACACGTTGTTCCGCCATGTTGAAAAAACGTAAACACAGACTGCTGAGAACCACACACGCTGCTGAAAATTCACTCAAGGATGGCTTCTCTCGATGCACGAACTCCGTAGCACCCGCGCAGATCTTGAGTAGAAGCTCCTGGTTTTACATCCTGGCACACCAATTACACGCAAGAGATGAATAAATCCATCCCCTACGCGAATAAGTTAACGAACACAAAACAACACGACCGTTAGTCGCCATCTTGAAACCGGAAGTCCAAAATTTGATGTAGATCTACATCTACAATTTGATGTAGATTGTGATACAGTGTTGCATAATTTGGTGTGCAATTGCAAGTAAACATTGTAAATCGTTTTGAGGAATAGATCGTCAAAGAACGATACTCGTGTTGCGTAATCAAAGATGTATGAAGTTTGATTTATAACAGTGGGCCATGATGGTCGAGTAGAATAGGGGAGTTCGGTTATCAGTAAAGTAAAGCCCTGAAAGTAACAACCATTGAAGTGAGGCTGCATAGCTAAAGGTAGAGTCGGAGATGCGGCAGAAAGAAGAGTCCAAACCTAACTACGGGGTCGACATGGTGATGATGAATGGGTTTACAACTTATACCCCTAGATATCAGATCTACCCCCGCAATGCACCCCATGTCGGACTCTGGCAAATGGTGGTCGCCGATTTGAAACCTGAGGACACTATAATATACTATAACTGCATAAACGTAGTGTTTTGTCATGTGAATTTTGAACCATGCTGACACTTGTTATTAATAGAGCATGTGATAGATTTAAAGCTCACATGAACTTCAAACGTACACTGTGAAACGTACAGAGATATGTTACAAAAACAGAATTATTACTGCGCGCTGGGAAATGTAAATAACAATATTTCGGACAATTTATTGAAATTAACAATATTTGTCAGGGATGGCGGATGTATTTTGAAGAAATGTGTTACATCTATAATGAACAATTGTTGTTAACTATAAATAGGTTAATGACTGTAAATAATAGAATCGTGGTAATAAACACAACGGGCACAAATAGACACATTATACAAGCTGTGTGAATCAGATGTTAGCAGATTACAGCGGATAACAGAAGATCTTTACCCGGTCTAATTCGGAGTTGCTTTACGGACTCTCGCAAGGTCAACACAGGAGCAACGCTGAATACGAATGTGGAGAGGTCAACACGCTAGCAACGCTGAATATAAAGACTGTGTAGGGGTCAACACAACAATAGCTGATAAGTTCAGACAGACTGGCCATTAAACAGGAACCCTTTGTGATCGTTAATGTTATCGAACAGTGTGTAATGGTAATGTGGCCGATTCCAATAAACTACAAATGTAATCGTAGAAATAGAAACAGTGCGAAACTAAAATTGATATAATAGAAATATCGTAATTGTGAATAGGCAGATTCTTGCGCCCTTGCAGAACAATGTGTTATACTGCGAAAGTTAAATGTGTAGTCAGCAGATGTAAACAAATCGATTATTAGTGATGCTAAGTAATTAGATATTACGGTCCATGGTGATAAGTGATCGTAATTAGTTGTGATTCACTAATTATAATCAGTTGTACAATATGAAATTAAGAAGTATGAAGTATTGTGTATTAATTAATACGATAGTATAAAGCAGTCATTTAGTAGTGAATATTTATAAACAAAAGTCTTGTGTATGGTAATATTAGTATATATTGGTTAATTGTTATTACAAGTTATTATTATTAGTTAAATTGAATGAACTAATGGATTATATATTATAATTAATTTTGTTTACGTTATAGTTATGATGCTAATAAACTAACATTATTAGATGCCTGGGTGTGTGAGTATGACCCAGAAATGAAATTTAATAATCGTGATTTGTTGCATTAATATTTAAGTTCAGTGTTTTAGAAGTAATATATTTGCATGTTAATGATTGACATTGTTGTTTATATAATTAATATTGCTGATATAAAGAACTAATTATTTATTTCTGGTTTGTGTGTGTCATATATTCTGAAGGGACTGAGAGATCACTGTAGTGCATGCCCCATTTCAAACCAAAGAAGTTGGGCCCCATCCTCTTCTATCTTCAATAACCCCAGAATATTACCCTCGAGTTATCTGCAGGCATCGTCTTATTAATTTTGTCTAGGAGATATAGATTATGGCCCTGGTGAGAATAGTAAATACCAACTGGGATTCTGCCCCTTCTCCAAGGAATCTTTTAGCTCTTGAGCCCCCGTTTTATTTATCAATTCTGAGGAAAGTCTGGAGAATTCTCTCAGCCTGATTTATGTTAAGAAAGCATGGGTGTTTAGCAGTTGATAGACCTAGAGTCTTCTCTTCCCCAATTTAGTACTTCATCATGAGTGAATTTGTTTTTGACAATTAAACATTTAACAACTTCCAGTAGACCTTAACAACATAGTTTACACACATAAGATGGAGAATCAACAGATAGGTTGGACTGACAAATCAACATAAGGTCAGTTAGGATTCATCATTTATTGACTGGGCCTGTATCTTCTGGCCTGCTACATACATTTTCTGTTGTGGTTTACACAAGATAAAATAGAAAATGGCATATAGGCCCAAGTGTACAGTCCATAAACAATTAAACATCAATGAATACTATGTCAACAAGTGTGGAAACATTGTAAACATTTAAATGTTGTACATTATAAGTGTGGTGATGATAAATCAACATTTCAATATCAGTTTCTGAAATTAGTGTTGTGTTCCTGAGAGTAAATGTAACCTGGTGATTGGGAGATTAGGATAAGCCTCGGTCCATTGTCTGATGGATCCACTTCAGTTCTGCCCGTGTAGCTTCTCTGAAGGCTTCCCATACTCTGCTCATGGCGTAGTCATCTTCCATCTCACGTGTGGTTCATCTCTTTCTCTCTCTTCCCTCTTTCTGGTCTGGGTTGGTTGGCTGGTTGGTTAGTTAGTTGCCACCAAGAATTCACTGTGTAAGATTCACATAAATATGTACAATCCTACCAATGCAATATTCCAGAATTAGGTCGGAAGAAACCTAAATTCCTGAAGTAGGAACTAGTCCCCCCCCCCTCCTCTTTTCTCTGATATAGTGTTGGGTTAATTTGGGGTGGTCAGAGTTTATCACACTGTGTACGCCTGGTATCAACTGGTTCCTGCTGTATGTAAGTTCTCATTGGACCTGGGGTCAGTGAGACGTGTACAGTAAGACAGTGACAAGAGTGAGGAGGTGTCAAAATGCATGTGAATAAATGGCATACATTTATAACATTTCTATCACTCAATTGGATTTGTAGTGTGTATAAATGGTTCTCTGTGTTTTCCCAATTAACCAAATTTTCCTTCTTCTTTGTAAAATAACTCCTCTCCCATTACCTGTTGTTGTTGTGGTGTTGAGTGTTGTGTTGTGTAGTGTTGTGTTGGGTAGTGGGTTAAGTCAACTTCTGGTGATGGAGTTCCGCGAAGCATAACTTTTCTGATGTAATGCAGTTCATGAGTGCCCTTATCTAAGTAACATCTGACATGAATATAAATATTTATTCCATCAAACCCTATTTATTCAATATATGAAGGAGAAAGGAAAGATATGATTTCTCTTTCAGCTCTCTAGATTGAAAATAGGCCCAGATAAGTATGTTTTAAAACAAGGCACTTGTTCTAGTACACGAACTATCTTATGAGCTGTAGATAGTGATAGCAATTTAAGCAGTGTTTCTGATGAAATGCACAAGATTGCTTTAGAATCATCACTTCGTACAGTTGTCTAGAATAGAAAGTAGTATTATTATGCACTTCCTACAGTTAATAACTATCTTTAAGAATATCAGAGATTGCAGTATTCGAAGAGAGTATTAGATTGTCAGTTTGCCCGGGAATCGGCTCTGCGTCGTCAGAATTTAACAGTCGAGCATTTTTCACTTCAGAGGTTTTAATTTACAATAATATATTTCAATTGACGTTACAAACACTGAATACAATTACTTGATACTTGATACATCTGGTCATCAGTTTAATCTAAGGAGTCACAAGCTTACCTCGGATTCAGACATTCTGCCTTCTTGATTATTTGGTTGTTTCGGGATTTGAAATTTAAATATTGAGCACAACCCACTACTGGCAACGCCGATCGCATTCCGGCACAAACCTAAGGCCTATCCACGTCATGGAAGCACTATACTCGAGTTTAGCCCTCGTTTGAGCTCGTCAGTAGTGCATATCCCTGACCGGATCCGGAAACAAGCCCCGGATCACGCGTGTGAAGCGGGTGTGTAACCACGCGGCACACACTGGACACGCCAAATTATCACACCGGAATACCACAACGCTACCCATCGTAGGCTATGCTCAAGATTGCCCAATCGCCGCGACTGACGTCCGTCAATCGATGTGGACCCGAACGATCAGGACTTCTCACTGGCAAGGAACACCAGGCCTCCTAAATCCAGTGAGCAACGATAACATTGATTATTTGGTTGTTTCGGGATTTGAAATTTAAATATTGAGCACAACCCACTACTGGCAACGCCGATCGCATTCCGGCACAAACCTAAGGCCTATCCACGTCATGGAAGCACTATACTTGAGTTTCGCCCTCGTTTGATTCTGCCTTCTTGTTTGAAAATTCGGTCACAGCAGCTTTTGCGTCTGCTCGTCAAGCTGTTTGCAGTAGAAGTGCGCGATTAACATATTCTAAGCAGGCGTTCTAGCGGAGGCATTGTCACGTGTCTGTTTCTATCCAATGATCTCCTGAGCTTTGGCTGATGAAATATTTCCAAGAATTGACGTCATCTGTCAATCTTTCATTTTCAGTTTTGATTTTGCGTTCGTTTCAGTTTTGGTTTCGGTTTGAGTTTGTGCAGTCAATTGTTATACATTTTCCCCTCTCTTTGGCGTGCATTCTTAGTAACTGAATAATGGTGGTTAGCGGTTATGCCACAGTGTGTTATATTTTTTCACAATAATTTCACAAGCCGTAAAGGAGATGGGAATATTTCTCTGTACAACAGTCGACAATTGACACCGCAACAAGGATAATTTGTTCCACTACGGAAAATCCTAAATTTACGACTCATTTACGACAATAGGAAGCAACAGCGACATCTAACCGAAAACTGGGAACGGAGAAGCTGAGATAAAAACAGCAACAACCGATCACAGAGCCTCAGTTACCACAAACCCGTCGTAACTAGAAGAAAGGCGACTGTGTCTGCGGGAAATTGGTAGCTCTACTCGCTACGAACACCTTAGAAAGTTAAAAGTCTAGTGAGAATAGTAGGACCAGAAAACAAAGCGGCCAGTAGGTTTGGAAACAAGCCAAATCGAGTACTTGACATCTTGTTGTTGACATGTGGTGATTGGAGCCACTCAAACGAATGAGATAGTGGCTTGGTACCTCTAGATCCAGACTTGACTAGTTTGAATGCAACACCTTGTTGGACCTTGTTGATTGCAGCACTTGTGAATGTAGCACCTTTTTTTGAGTGAGCAGCTTATTGAGTGATGCCCTTGATAGAGTAGTGTGGGCAGTTATTCACCTGTAAGAGTTTCCTATGCAAAAGACAGTTATTCACCTGTAAGAGTTTCCTATGCAAAAGGACAGGTATTCATAGTTATTAGTCTATTAAAATAGGAGAACTTGAGCCATCAAAAATTATACTGTTCTACCAGTCTGGAAGACAACACTCTGCAATTTACAAGATAAACATAAATTACAGTTACTGCTTGGAGCAGGAACCAATATCCCACAATTCAAGACAAGGGAGGGCAGACCAAATGTTCTGTTTCAGATTTACCATCACAGAGGATCTGTAGGATAACTAGCTGCAAAATTACCCATAGTTTTGATCATATTAGTGGAAAAGGGGTCACAACTGTATACAACTGTATATAAGTGTAAAATCTCGAAATAATTGATTTCTGATTTTTTCATGTATGTAATTGATGTATTACCGGTCTCTGTGGCTAATGATTTGCGAACGTGGTTTGTGAGCCCGTATAACTGGGTTCGAAACGCAGCGGTGCTGTTTTTTTTTCGAAAAAGATATAGTAGCCGGTCGTTTAGAAAGCAATGGCAAACTACAGAATGTAAAATTTGCCCAGGAATCACGAACAGCGAAAATGCTGGGGTTGACTGCTACGTCCTGTGAATGACATGCAACTTAATGTAAACAATTGATATATTGTTGTTCTTAACTCAATATATATATATATATATATATATATATATATATATATATATATATATATATATATATATATATAGTTGATAAATGATGCAAAAAAGGGAAGTCATTTCCTTTCATGAGTGTATTTTTTTAAACTTGTCACAGTCAATTAGTTTAATGAAAACTACCCTAGATAAAATTAGGTTAACTGAGAGAGGAGAGGCAAGGAGCCACCAAAAGGGGATTTTGGGTATATGGGGGAAATACTTGTAACTATTTTCCTAGAGGTATTCCTGGGTTCGCTGAACTCTATTTATGGGCTCAAGCAACTGAGCCATTAAAGGTTAACATAATTAAACGGGCATGATCACATTGGGAAAAAGGAATTTAGCATCCTTTCTCTCTTTGGGATTGAGCCATCAATCTATAAATCCGACACCTATATAAAATCAAAGTACACAACTCATATTAAATAACAGTTCAACACTCATATACTGTGAAGGTTCTTTAATTTAAAAAAACATGTTGTAGCATATCCTTTACAGGACGAAGCAGTCAACCCCAGCACTTTTTGGTTGTTGATTCCTGGACAAGTTTACATTGGGTATTTTGCCATTGCTTTCTGAACCTCCACCACACATACAGTTTCATAAAACAACCAAAGTAATGCGGTCTGCTGCCACATCGCACAGAACTGTGTTTCGAACGCGAGTATGCAGGGTTATGAACTGCGCTCGTAACGCCTTCGCCACGGAGCCGGTATCGTGAAGGTACAAGATATAAAGTGAAAGTACAACATCATAACACGTCAAGTACAACAGTTGTGCATTTGAAAATACAACAATTATATAATTTTAAAGTGCGATATACAAATGTGCCATCACCACAGAGTCAGTATAAGATGCCTCCTTCTCCTAAATAAGCCAGAAGCCTGCGCGGTGTGTATGGCTGCTACATAAACTTCACATCTACGCACAGACATATTAGTATGTCACCGGGTCATGTTGCAGTACAACACGTTCTGACTGGCTGGGACTAGGCCAGATTTGGTTGTTTCGCCGCAGGTTGTCGGCATTTCGTGGTCAACAGAGTCCAGCCCAATGCCCCACAAACAATAAGATACACATGATACATACCCGTTCTCGGTACAAACATCTGGTATTCAAATTTAGAGCCCACTGGAATCTTGGTGCAATTACGGACTCTACACTCTTGATCAAAGGAGTCTCCCATGGGAATGCATGTATTATTGTGCTCACACCCTGCAACATGAGAACCTTTTGATGCCAATACGTTGCTGTCAGATATAATAATTAGCAGTACATGTTCCAGTCCTACTTTTCTTTTTCTTTTTGTCTTCTCTCGTATAATTACACAATAGTATCATTCATTCTTTTAATTTCCTTCTTAACATGCGCCGTGTGTGTGTGTGTGTGTGTGTGTGTGTGTGTGTGTGTGTGTGTGTGTGTGTGTGTGTGCGCGCGCGCGTGTGTGTGTGTGTGTATGAGTGTTTTAAAGAGCGCGATGAAGTGGTGTTTAGGATTGGCTCAGTTATTTAGTTAGTTAATTATTTAGCTAGTCGACAGATCATTATCATTGCACATAAAATCATTCAGTCCATAAGTGCTCGGATCCCCTCATCAGCAACTCCCGCAGCGTGTAGCGACTGACATTAGTTCTGTGTTGGTTTATTAACTTTCTTCGGCTAGTTTTTTTGTTTGGCCACACTTCTTGTAACTTGCTGTTCTCGCAGTGTGGCCATGGTTGTAGACTCACATATATTGTTTGGTTCTCACGAATATTATACTTCTCGTAGAGCATTGAGTATATCAAGCCTGTTCCTTAGCTCGACTTCCCTTCACAGTAGCCTTATCTGTAAGTATGTATGCCTGCTCATTTCCTTGCACACCCGCATGTCCTGGTAAAAAAATGTACCTAATCTTTGCCAGTTGTGACCGACTCAGGTACACTAACCACTGTCTTCGTCCAAGCCATTTCTATATTCCTGAGCATACTCATTGAGTCACTAAAGAGACACGATCGAGACAAGGTTTATATGTCGCGAACATGTAATACTTTACTTAATGTCATTACCTCCATGGTAATTATCCTTGTAGTAATGGCAAAAGCACCATAATCTGCCTTCACAATTCCCCATCCAGCCTGAGACGTAAAAGCACATGAACTTCTCACGCGTCTAACGACGGACCATCTGTGTAAATGACAGCATCACCTCTAAAGAATTCTCGAAGATCATAGCATGTACTTCCGCCTTCACAGCAGCTGGATTTTCCTGTCTTCATTTTCTGTCTAAATGGATGCAAACCGAAAAGGACGTGCATAACTCTGTTGGCACTTGTGCCGACTCCTCGCCGGGTTCTACGTCCTCAATTAAACACACCTGTTGAAGAATGTCTTCTGCTTGACTCAGATATGACTTTCCTCGTTGTAACCTCTTACTCCTTTACCTTCTAAATTTCACCCTGTAGTGGATGTTGTGTGTTTGCGTTGACTCTGATGTTGTCACGTGCTTGGTAAATTTGTATTCTGTCCCACTTAATTGGAAAATTAAGAAGGTAAGGCATAACCCTGCATGTTGTATCTCTTGTACACCCAAGTAATAACCCATAACTTTGTTCTGTATTCTTTCCATCCTTTCCATCTGCTTATGGTTGAGAGTCAGGATCACCATCGCATACTCCTGTATATTGACCGCACTGAGTGCCGATTGGTCTATACAAATATGGGTCTAGCACATTATTTGTGCCAGGATGTTGGCTCACTAGACCGGGGTAAGCCAAGTGTGTGAGAATTCTCAGTGAGCTCAAGTGGCAAAACTGTCAAGGAAGCAAGAGATGCTTTTGCGGTGACAAGAAACAGCCTGCAATGGAAGCAAAGGCTGTAACCAATGCACTGAATTGGCTCGGCACGCGAAGAAGAGTATTCACA
Organism: Cepaea nemoralis; assembly: GCA_014155875.1. Lineage (NCBI taxonomy): Eukaryota > Metazoa > Mollusca > Gastropoda > Stylommatophora > Helicidae > Cepaea > Cepaea nemoralis. The sequence goes on along the minus strand of JACEFZ010003675.1, from coordinate 102,925 downwards.
CGCGTGTATACTGGGCGATTCAATGACCATGCACAAGAAGGTCCAGACTGGCTTCAACATGAATGGCTCGACAGTGAAACTTTCCCAATTAGTCACGCTAACTGTCAATTTTTATACCGGAGAACCCGGGCGTGCAAGGTACGGAGCGAGACGATCAGTTGGCGGACATGACGATTATCGAAGTGGGAAGAGAATGTGCCTGGCATGACCAGCTCTATAAGAGATGCTGGATACGCACTTGCATGTAAACACTCTTGGGAATCTATTCCCTTGTGTAGAGTGAGGGAGATGGGAGTGAAGCGGGGAACCGCGTGGCATCAACATTTTGTCAAGAAAGAGCTCAGGACACTTGATTAACCAACACAGAACTGGCGGGGTCAGTCTATATACGCTGGCAGAGATGTTAAAACGGAGATAGGAGCACCCTTCAACCTCTCTGGGGTACGATGATGGTGAACTTTACCAGCCACTAAACTATTTAGTTTACCAACTGTCATCAGTGTTCTCATACTCCTTGCAACAAATACAATTCTTCTTGATTTGCATTTAATCGGTGGATGTCGTTCTGGTTGCACATATAGCACCTGCTATTCTCTACCAGCTGAGAGAGTTTCCTTGTTAGAGAGACAGGCAGACAGACAGACAGAGACGGACAGACGGACGGACTGACAAAGAACGGACCGACCGACCGACAGCCGACCGACCGACCGACCGACCGACTAATCGACAGACCGACCGACCGACAGGCCGACAGAATTACAGACAGACAGACAGACAGAGATAGATAGATAGATAGATAGATAGATAGATAGATAGATAGATAGATAGATAGATAGATAAATAGCTCGGTCGGTCGGTCGGTCTTTCGGTCGGTCGGTCCGTAGGTAGGTAAGTAGATAGATAGATAGATAGATAGATTAGATTAGATTAGATAGATAGATAGATAGATAGATAGATAGACAGACAGACAGACAGACAGACAGACAGATAGATAGATAGATAGATAGATAGATAGATAGATAGATAGATAGATAGATAGATAGATAGATAGATAGATTAGATTAGATTAGATTAGATTAGATTAGATTAGATAGATAGATAGATAGATAGATAGACAGACAGACAGACAGACAGACAGACAGATAGATAGATAGATAGATAGATAGATAGATAGATAGATAGATAGATAGATAGATTAGATTAGATTAGATAGATAGATAGATAGATAGATAGATAGATAGATAGATAGATAGATAGATAGATAGATAGATAGATAGATAGATAGATAGATAGATAGATAGATATATGGTGCTCTGTGGTGCGGTGTGAAATTGTAAACAACGCCTAGAAGGATAGAGTTGTCCATCCTAGTCTTATTATGCGCTTGGAAAGAGAGATGGACACCAAAGTTTGCTATGTCAAAAAAGATAAATACATAAACTGGTTCAAATGGTGACAAGTGCAAGATGGGCAGAGTAGTGACAATGAATAAGCACAAACAAGTCACATATATTGCTCTGGCGACTATATTTTGAGTTGAGTTGAGTTAAGAACCGACAACACTGCACGCAATACATTCCCATACGTGCTCAGTCCCCTCGTTCAACCGCCAGCGAAGAGTCATACTACTAAGCGTTCCCACCGCTATCTGATTAAAAGTTCTCCTGGTATTCCATAGGCAAGATACCACCAAGTGATGCATTCCCTGACAGACTATCAGGCTGTTCATTCCCCCCGTACACCCGTATGGCCAGGGCAAAAGATCCATGCAATTCTCACAATCTGTGACCCCCGAAGCGACGAGAGCCATTCCACACGAAACATTCCTCTCTCCACCTTGCTAAGCATATTCTTTGAATCCGTAATGAACACAACGTGTGTTGTAGTAGTCTCCTCTAGCCACCGGAATGCCTCTGTTACTGCCCCCACCTCCATTCTTATACTGGAGGTCGTAGTCTCATATGCCAGCGTGTCTCCTTTTTCAAGACTCGCCCATTAGCCTTTGCAATAAAGACCCAGCCACTACGTCTGTTTCTCACCACTGACCCATCGGTGTAGATGACTATGTGACCTTGATGTGTGTTGCTCTGGATCAGTTGTTGCACTTCAAACTCAGTGCGGCCCGCTGCCCATTCTCTGCACTACGACCCAGTGTTATTATTACATTGTGCCAGTCCGTCATGTCATCCGGAACTTCAACCCTCTCTCTTTCACGATTGATGGTCTCTAGATCACACACTTGACTTGCAGAAAGTTCTGTCTGTGCCATCCAGGACCTGCCTCGTCTTAGTCCATGACCCTTTACCATGTCCATTGCTGCATGCAGCGGGTGATCCCTGTCTGCGGCAACTCTCAGGTACCATTTGGCCTGAAGGACCCTATGTCTATCCGTCATTGTAGGTAGCGCCAGGATATGCCTCATGCAGATAATTGTTGTGTGTCCTTTGTGGACCCCAGTATTAACCGCATGGCAGCATTTTGTATGCGCTCCAACCTTTCAAGCTGGCTTTATGATACTGTCAGCAGCCCCAAACCATACTCAAGGACAGATATTATTAACTACTGAAAGAGCATGTACAGCATCCTCTGATCCACCCCGGTTGCGGCCATAGCCCTCAATGCATTAAGTCCCCTACTAGCCTACACCAAATCCTCCACATGATCCTTAAAAGACAAACACTTGTCAAAGGTGATACCCAAGTACTTCAATTTACTCTCTTGTTTAAGAGAGTATGGCGACTATATAAAAGTATGAATGGGATAGCCAAGGATACGATTGTTCCTGACTTCCAAAGTGCTGACCTTATCTGGCAGAGGTCTGTCGAGAATATGGGCAAAACCCTTTTTGAACGCAATCGAGAGCAGAGTGAGGCCAACATGTTGCCAAGGTGGTTACCTCAGATAGGTGTAAGGCCCAGCATAATGCAGTTGAAGACATAATGACCGTGACAGAAATCAGGGCTATTCTTCGACGAACAAAATAACAGCGCACCACGGCCACTTTTTATAAGGCATGACGACATCAATATGTGTACCGACAACGAGCTAGAGGAACTAGCAGATATGTATAACAACAGCATAGGGAGTGCTAGCATCAAGGAGTGGTTACACAGCTATCTGATTCCCCTGCCAAAGCCTGGCAAAGACCACACAAACATTCATGGATATCGGGTAATAACCATGCTGGCTTCAATAGGCAAGCTGCTGGAAAAGTTAATTGCCAGAAAAATACCAAGTCAACTAGAGAGGCAAGGTTGTTTCCCACCTAGCCTAAGAGGGTGCCGTTCAAACAGAGAAACCTTGATAAATATAGCAATTTTTTTTTGTCCCCATGATGTCTGTGAAGGTTTCCACTCAGGCATTGAAACGTGTTCTGCGGCGACTGATCTCGAGGATTCGTTCAACAGAGTACTATAGGATGTCTTCATGTTTCAGCTTCTTGAACTCAAGATAAGTCCATTCCTCCTTAGTTGGATCGACGCTTTCTCCAGCAGAAAGATTTTAGATGTGGCAGCTGGACTTCTGAACCAACAATATATCCTGGCCTGCCAGAGGGATCGCCATTATCTCCGGTGCTGTTCAACGCCTACACTGAGAACTACCGGCGAGGCAGATAAGGTGACCGGTGAGAACAATGGCATATGTCTACGATGTGTTAGCGTATCGTCAGGGTAAGGATAGAGATCGAGTTGCTGTGGGACTACAAAAAGAAATAAATCGCATAGCACTCGGTGTGTGGAATCTGTGGCAATGGTCAAACCAACGAATGCAGCAATGACATGATTCTCTTTGAGTAACCATATTGCAATCACTCCAACACCAACTGTAAATTTGTGTTCAGAGACGGTGGACAGCACGCAGACAATGAACTACTTGGGGATACGTTTTGATCGAAGCCTTGCTTATCATGAGCACATAGACCATGTTTTAACAAATGTCAAGCGAGATTTGACTGCGATGCGGATGATGGCAGCGGCAAACTGTAAACAGCGCCATCAATGTCTCCTTTATGAGGGTTTGGTCCTTTCTGATTTGGAGAATGCCATGGCGATCCTGACTATCAGCCGTACGCAGGTAGAAAAGATGGAAAGGATACAGGACGAAGCTATGCGTATTGTTCTTGGATGTACAAGAGATACAGCATGCAGGGCGATCGCTACCTTCTTGATTTTCCAACCATTGGGGACATAATACACATATTCAAAGCACGTGCCCATCTCAGAGTCAACGCAAACACACACCATCCACTGCACAGTGAAATTACGAAGGTAAAGGGCAGCAAGTTAAAAAGGGGAAAGTCGTGGATGTGTCAAACCGACGACATTCCTAAACAGGTGTGTTCACTTGAGGACTTAGAACCTGGCGAGGAGTGGGTACAAATGCCAAACGATTTCGTTACGTCCTTTTCAGTTTGCATCAAACTAGACAAAATATGCAGACAAGAAAATCCAGCTGCTGTGGAGGCGGGAGTACAGGCTTTGATTTTCGAGAATTCTTTGGCATTGTTGTCTGTACCAAGTCTGTAGTTGGAACTGTTGAGAGCGGATTGCGAAAACCGCTCAGCAAGCCGAAGATGATCTCCATGAATATAACATGGCGATGAATGGCTGCCACAGAATGGACCAAATGGTTGGATATTATAATATAATATTAAAATATAATATTTTATGGTGGGAAGTGTGTCTAGGTGGTCAAGAGTTGACAGGGCCTCTTTGGCGTTGAGGGCATCATCCGCTAGCTTGATCGCACTTGAGTAAAGCTCCAAATAGTGCTCTACCCATATATCCATCTGCTGTTTCTTATCAGTGATGATTTCTCCAGTCAAGGTTTTCAATGGTGCACTTCGTTTGATCACTGGACCACAGGCTTTCTTTATTCCTTCATACATTCTTCTAATGTTTCCTTTATCACTTGCGATTTGAATGGACTCACATAACTTGATCCAATAATCATTTGCACACTGTCTGGCAGTCTTTTGCACACCCTTCCTAGCTTGCTTCAGCTCACTCAGAGTGTTACGCGTTGTTCATTCCTTGTTTCTTAAGAGAGCTATCTTCTTTTTATCAATCAAGGGCTGCAGTATCTGGCTGTTTGCCGCAAACCAGTCCTGCCTTTTATGATCCACATTTTCGTAAACCCCTACCGCTGTTTTATAAATAGTTTCCTTAAGTTTACTCCACTTTTCACTTCCTGTACAATTTTCTGATGTATCAGTGAAAGCGTCTTCAAGTTGCTGTTGAAACTCAAATCACTTTCCAGGATCGTGAATGCTAATAATATTAATCCTGGGGCTAGATTTGTGTTTAGCTGTGCAGATTCGCTTTGGTCTCAGTCTAACCCTTGCAACAACCAAAGAATGATCCGTATCACAGTCAGCACTGTGATAACTTCGTGTTAATGATATATGGTTCAGATGTTGTCTCAGTGTGATAATGAAGTCCAGCTGATGCCAATGGCTGGATCTTGGATGTTTCCATGTGACCTTATGCAGCTCTTTTATCTTAAAATATGATTTTGTAATACATAGGTCATTTCTCGTGCAATGCTCCAGCTGCCTTTGCCCATTTTCATTCATGCGACCGATGTTGTATTTTCCAAGGCACATTGGCCCTGAACTCGAGTCCTTGCCCACAAGAGCATTGAAATCACCGAGCATGTAAATGTAGTCGGATTTTGGAGCTGCCTTGATCACAGGGTCTAGCTCCTCATAGAACGTATCCTTCACATCATCAGAGAAAACGAGTGTCGGTGCATATGCAGTGATAATGGCGGCAAAATCACAATAGGTTGCCAAGCGCAGTGATAATAGTCTTTCATTACCTCCTGTTGGGATATCAATCATTCCCAGTAGCGAATTCTTCACTGCTAACTAACTAACAAACCGACTAACTAACTAACTAACTAACTAACTAACTAACTAACTAACTAACTAACTAACTAACTAAATAACTAACTAACTAACTAACTAACTAACTAACTAACTAAGTAAATAACTAACTATCTAACAAACTAACTAACTAACTAAGTTCAATAACTACAGATACTAGAATAAACACTAAATATACTAGAACAAACACTACACGTAAAGGAACAAAAATTGCGGGTAACAGAACAAGAATTGCAGGCAATAAATCAAGCATTACAGGTGATGTAACAATCTGGATGACATATTAATTGTCTACCTTCTTTGATGGTGGTATACTGTCCGTTAGAACAGTGGTACGTGATACATTTGGAGCCTCCAGGAGCTGTGAAGTTTTTGCCATCTTGATAGACAAATCCCTTCATACAGCATGTATCTGGTGGTTTCTCTAGAAATATGTCATCATTATTAGTACAAGTGGACACTTGATGCAAGTCCATATCCAAGGACTGTGTTACAACAGCTATTGCTCGGCAAGTAATTGTCTACAGTTACTCTCATCAGTATGAGTGTGTGTGTGTGTGTGTGTGTGTGTGTGTGTGTGTGTGTGTACGCACGTGTTTGTGCCTTCGTGTATATGTGTGTACACAGGCAAACACCCTATCCAGTGAGAGACCATGTATGTAAGAAATAGACTGCAAATAAATGATTCACTAATAAACGAATTGAGGAGTTGTGTACATATAGTGCCAGCCACACATTGTATAGTCCAAATAGAGGTAAAGGAATCATGTGGTAAACATAACTTCGGCTGCGTTTACTTCTAAAGATATTTCGTGGAACTCATTTTAAGGTAGGTCGACCTGGGAGCGCAGATCAATTATAAAGATCCGCCTCGATTAAAGTTAGAACCAATATAACCGAGCCGGTTCAGAAACGTGGTGTACTTGCCGCTGCGTTATAACTGCTCCTTATTCCTGAAGTAGCCCCCGTCCAATTAGTAATCCCAGCTCCTGTAGTAGTCACCACCCATATAGTAATTCCAGCTCCTGTAGTTGTCCCCGCCCCTGTAAGAATGCAGGCACCTGTAGTAGCCACCACCCATTGAGTAATCACAGCTCCTACCGTAGTAGCCCCTCCCACCCTGTAGTTTTTCACGTCTCTGTAGTAGTCCTCCACCCTGTGGTAGTCCCCGCCTCTTCAGTAGTCCTCGCTCCTGTAGTAGACCCGCATCTGTATTAGTTCCCGCCCCCTGTAGTAGTCCCCTCCCCCATAGTCATCATCACCATCATCATCTTCCACGTTTACCGTCAAGCATCAAGGGGAGGAATAGTTGACGCTCCAGCTTCCGATGGATGACACTGGATATTGTCATTACGTGTGATTGTACCTTGCCTATGATATCGTCAATCCATTTTCTTCTGGGGTGTCATCTAGCTCTCGTAACAGATCTTTGTTAGTTAGTTAGTCGACAGATCATCCTTATTGCACATCGAACCATTAAGTCCATAAGTGCCCAGATCCCCTCCTCAGCAAATCCCACAGCGTGTAGGGGCTAAGGACACCAGTTCTGTGTTGGATTATCAATCTTCTTTGGCTTCCTGCGTAGTGTTCTTGTTTGGCCACACTTCTTTTAATTTGCTGTTCTTGCAGTCTGGCCATGGTTGTAGATTCACAGTCATCACTTCGTACTCGCAAAAGTCTTACTTCTCGTAGAGCATTCAGTATGTCAGCCTGGTCCATGGCGCGTCCGCCATTAACAGTAAACGTAAAATGTGAACGGATATTTACAGCGCAAATTGGCCTTATCAGTCACATTCGCTACCGCCATTCATTCATCGGCACCTTTCCGTCTTGACAGACGATAGTTTGGTACATTGTGCTTCAAAAAGGCTTAATAACTACGATCCATGGCGGTGGCGAGTGTGGCTGGTAAGGCCAATTCATGCTGCAAATGTTTGCCCACAGTAGGTGCATGTGAAAACATGGTCACTTCCACCATTTTGCACCATCTTACGTCTCTCACGCTCTGTGTGTGCTTTGTCTGCAATCATTTTCTCCTTTGTCTTTATTCCATTTCTGATAGTTGCCCTCCATGCAACACGTTCAGCGGCGACGTGCTCCCAATGTGCATTATCAATGCCTGTATCAATCATGTGCCGCTTACACAATTCTTTGTATCGTAGTAGAGGCCGACCCGTAGTCTCCTACCCGTCTGTAATTCACCAAAAAAGATGTCCTTTGGTATTCTACCATCATCCATCCTCCTAACGTGTCCTATCCATCTAAGTCTACGAAGACTGAGCATGGAATACACCGTCACACAACCTGATCTTTCCAATACTTCAGTATTTGTGATTTTGTCTTGCCACTTAATACCAAGTATTCTTCGCAGACACCGCATATGAAAGCTGTTTAAACGTTTCTCTTGGCGTGAGTAAGTTGTCCAGGTTTCACTGCCATAAAGAAGAGTACTAAGGACACAGGCTTGGTAGACGAGGACTTTTGTTTTGGCAGTAAGCTTCCTGTTCTCCCAGACTCTTTTTGCTAACATGTTCATTGTTGTTGCTGCCTTGCCAATCCTGATGTTGATTTCCTGATCGAGGGATAATTTGCTATTTATCCTCTGATCCTAGATATGTAAAATGGTCTACTATCTCCAGTTCGGCGTCGTCAATAAAGATTGATGGTACACCATGTGCACCTTGTGACATAATCTGTGTCTTCTTTTTGTTAATTGTTAAACCAAATTCAGAACAAGCATTGGAGAATGCAGATAGTAGATGATGTAATTCTTCCTCAGAGTGGGTCGTAATCGCAGCATCATCCGCAAAAAGCAACTCTCTGATTAGTACCCTGCTAATTTTGGTCTTGGCCTTCAATCTCTGAGCATTATAGAGGCCACCATCTGAGCGTGAGTGAATGTATATACCGTCATCCTGATCACGAAAGGCATATTTCAGTAGAAGTGAAAAGTATATCCCAAAGAGGGTGGGGGATAGTACACAACCTTGCTTAACTCCACTCTTGATTTCAATCTCTTCTGAAGTTGAGCCATCAAACTTGATTATACACTTCATGCCTGTGATGAACGATTCCACAATGGACAGAAGAGTTGGTGGGCAGCCAATCTTCTTTAGTGCTTTGAACAGACCCTCACGACTGACCAAATCGAATGCCTTTGTGAGGTCAATAAACAGTGGCTGATTTTGTTCCCGGCATTTTTCTTGCATCTGTCGCAATGAGAATATCATATCAATGGTAGACCGGTTCTGACGGAAGCCGCACTGTCATTCGGGTAGACTTGATCTCCCAGGACTTGAAGTCTGTGCAGGACAATTCTGGCAAATACTTTCCCAACAATACACAGAAGTGAGATACCCCTATAGTTGTTACAGTCGCTCCGATCTCCCTTGTTCTTGTACAGCGTTATGATGGTTGAATCTTTGAAATCCTGTGGGACTTGTGCTTCTCGCCAGCATAGCTCTATTAGCTGGTGGATCTGTAGAGCGAGTGTGTCTTGCCCACTCCTGATTACCTCTATTGGAATCCCATCCTTACCTGGAGCCTTGCCAGATGGAAGCTCATTTATAGCACACTTAACTTCTGTTATAGTGGGAAGTGTGTCCAGGTAGTCAAGAGTTGGCAGGGCCTCTATGGCGTTGAGGGCATCATCCGCTAGCTTGGTCTCACTTGAGTAAAGCTCTAAATAGTGCTCGACCCATCTATCCATCTGCTGTTTCTTATCAGTGATGATTTCTCCAGTCAAGGTTTTCAGTGGTTCACTTCTTTTGATCATTGGACCACAGGCTTTCTTTATCCCTTCATACATGCTTCTGATGTTTCCCTTATGACTTGCGATTTGAATGGACTCACATAACTTGATCCAATAGTCATTCGCACACTGCCTGGCAGAATTTTGTACATCCTTCCTAGCTTGCTTCAGCTCACTCAGAGTGTTACGCGTTGGTCTTTCCTTGTTTCTTAAGAGAGCTATCTTCTTTTTATCAATCAAAGGCTGCAGTATCTGGCTGTTTGCCGCAAACCAGTCCTGCCTCTTATGATCCACAGTGCCGTAAACCCCTACCGCTGTTTTATAAATAGTTTCTTTAAGTTTACTCCATTTATAATTTACTATACAATTTTCTGATGTATCATTGAAAGCGTCTTCAAGTTGCTGTTGAAATTCAAAGCACTTTCCAGGATCGTGAGTGTTAGTAATATTAATCCTGGGGCTAGACTTGTGTTTAGCTGTGTAGATTCTCTTTGGTCTCAGTCTAACCCTTGCAACAACCAAAGAATGATCTGTATCACAGTCAGCACTGTGGTAACTTCGAGTTAATGATGTATGGTTCAGATGTTGTCTCCGTGTGATAATGAAGTCCAGCTGATGCCAATGGCTGGATCTTGGATGTTTCCATGTGACCTTATGCATCTCTTTTGTTTTAAAAAAGGAGTTTGTAATACATAGGATCATTTCTAGTGCAATGCTCCAGCAGCCTTTGCCCATTATCATTCATGCGACCGATGTTGTATTTTCCAAGGCACATGGCCATGAACTCGAGTCCTTGCCCACACGAGCATTGAAATCACCGAGCATATAAATGTAGTCGGAGTTTGGAACTGCCTTGATCGCAGAGTCTAGCTGCTCATAGAACGTATCCTTCACATCATCAGAGGAAGCGAGTGTCGGTGCATATGCAGTGAGAATGGTGGCAAATCCACATGAGGTTGCCAAGCGCAGTGATAATGATCTTTCATTACCTCCAGCTGGGATATCAATCATTCCCAGTAGCGAATTCTTCACTGCAAAGCCCACACCATGTTGCCTTTTTTCTGCCTGCCCTCTTCCCTTCCAAAAAAAGGTGTAATTGTTTTCCCTGAGTGACCCTTCCTCAACGAGGCGTGTCTCCTGCAGGCCAGCAATATCAATGTTAAGACGATTGAGTTCAGCATCAATCACAGCCGTTTTTCTCACATCGTCAATATTTGTCAAGTCAGTAGAAAATCCTGGACACATGGTTCTCACGTTCCATGTTGCAAGCAGTAGCTTGAGGTTTCTATTCATTTTATTAGTACCTGGTGCATTGGATTTACAGCCTGCGATTCAGATTTATTCCTAGCCACAAGCACCCATTGAAGCAGGCAGGCTGTGGCGGATCAGCACCCAAGTGGCTGGGGGCTGCCCAACTTGAGGCGGGCGGTAGCTGATCAGTGACACCTGTAGGTGTCTCCCACCGTCAGAGGCAACGCGTGGCGCCCCATGTCTACGCCTAACTGACAAGGACTTATAACCCGTAACAGTTGCTTCTCGCTTTGATTCAGAGACCGGTTAAGACCAGGGATGGAGTTATTGCCTCTCCATAGCACAAAGCCTGGGCTAAAATAAAGAAACCATGTGTTGCCCATGCAGCATTGATCCCTCTCTCGGCCTGCCTAGTTCACTCCAGAGGAAAGTTGACACCTATAATCTGGAACAAGACAAGCTGCAGAAGCTGCCGGATCAGCAAAGCAATGCTCTAACTGTCCGCCTGTCGGAGCTTCGATCCTAGACCAGCTGCCAACCAAGGCTTAGGGCCTGGTCTGCCCTGCCATGACTTATTTTGTCTTTGGGTTGCATTTCCTCGCACCAGGATAAGGCTAGTACCCTCCCAATTGCGCTCTTCCGCCCGAAGCCGTTGGCACAATGTGGGGTGTCGGGTTTGGTAAGCGCCGCCCAACATTCGGCGCTGACAGAAAGCAGGTAGTACCGTCTACTGTCATACGGTAGTTCAGTCATATCTGACTAAGACCTGACAGCTCGCTACCGCCATAGGTATAAGTTATTATGCCTTTTTAAAGAACAAACTATCGTCTGTCAAGACGGCAAGGTGCCAATGTAATGTAAACCATATAAAACTGCCGTCGGGATTTACGGCACTGTGGATCATAAGAGGCAGGACTCTTGATTGATAAGAAGAAGATAGCTCTCTTAAGAAACAAGGAAAGACCAACGCGTAACACTCTGAGTGAGCTAAGGCAAGCTAGGAAGGATTTGCAAAAGGCTGCCAGGCAGTGTGCAAATGATTATTGGATCAAGTTATGTGAGTCCATTCAAATCGCAAGTGATAAGGGAAACATCAGAAGCATGTATGAAGGAATAAAGAAAGCCTGTGGTTCAGTGAACAAAAGAAGTGCAACATTGAAAACCGTTACTGGAGAAATCATCATTGATAAGAAACAGCACATGGACAGATGGGTAGAGCACTATTTGAAGCTTTACTCAAGTGAGACCAAAGTAGCGGATGATGCCATCAACGCCATAGAAGCTCTACCAACTCTTGAACACCTGTACACACATTCCCACCATAACAGAAGTTAAGTGTGCTATAAATGAACTTGCATCTGACAAGGTTCCAGGTAAGGATGGGATTCCAATAGAGGTTATCAGGAGTGCGCAAGACACACTCACTCTACAGATCCACCAGCTAATAGAGCTATGCTGGCGAGAAGGACAAGTCCCACAGGATTTCAAAGATTCAAGCATCATAACACTGTACAAGAACAAGGGCGATCGGAGCGACTGCAACAACTATAGGGGTATCTCACTTCTGTGTATTGTTGGAAAAGTATTTGCCAGAATTGTTCTGCGCAGACTTCAAGTCCTAGGAGATCAAGTCTACCCCGAATCACAGTGTGGCTTTTGACAAAACCGGTCTACCATTGATATGACATTCTCATTGCGACAAATGCAAGAAAAATGCCGTGAACAGAATCAACCACTGTTTATTGCCTTCATCGACCTCACAAAGGCATTTGATTTGGTCAGTCGTGAGGGTCTGTTCAAGGCACTAAAGAAGATTGGCTGCCCACCAACTCTTCTGTCCATTGTGGAATCTTTCCACACAGGCATGAAGGGTATAATCAAGTTTGATGCTGCAACTTCTGAAGAGTTTGAAATTAAGAGTGGAGTTAAGCAAGGTTGTGTACTAGCTCCCACCCTCTTTGGAATATACTTTTCACTTCTACTGAAATATGCATTTCGTGATCAGGATGGTGGTATATACGTTCACTCACGCTCAGATGGCGGCCTCTACAATGCTCAGAGATTGAAGGCCAAGACCACAATTAGGAGGGTACTGATCAGAGAGTTGCTTTTTGCAGATGATGCTGCAGTTACAACCCGCTATGAGGAAAATATGCAATGTCTACTATCTGCATTCTCCAATGCTTGTTCTGAATTTGGTTTAACAATTAGCAAAAAGAAGACACATATTATGTCACAAGGTGCAAATGGGGTACTATAAATCTTTATTGACGACGCCGACCTGGAGATGGTAGACCATTTTACATATCTAGGATCAGTGGTAAACAGCACATTATCCCTAGATCAGGAAATCAATATCCGGATTGGTAAGGCAGCAACAACAATGAACAGCTTAAGAAAAAGAGTGTAGGAGAACAGGAAGCTTACTGCCAAAACAAAAGCCTTGTCTATCAAGCCTGTATCCTTAGTACTCTTCTTTATGGCAGTGACACCTGGACAACTTACTCACACCAAGAGAACCGTTTAAACAGCTTTCATATGCGGTGTATGCGAAGAATACTTGGTATTAAGTGGCAAGACAAAATCACAAATACTGAAGTATTGGAAAGATCAGGTTGTGTGACGGTTTATTCCATGCTCAGTCTGCGTAGACTTAGATGGATAAGACATCTTAGGAGGATGGATGATGGTAGAATAAGAAAGGACATCTTTTTTGGTGAATTACAGATGGGTACGAGACCTCAGGGTGGGCCTCTACTACGATACAAAGATGTGTGTAAGCGGAACATGATTGATACAGGCATTGATAATGCACATTGGGAGCAAGTGGCCGCTGAACGTGTTGCATGGAGGGCAAACCTCAGAAATGGAATAAAGACAAAGGAGAAAATTATTGCAGATAAGTCACACACCGAACGTGTGAGACGTAAGATGGTGCATGATGGTGGAATTGACCACGTGTTCACATGCACCCACTGTGAACGAACAATTACAGCGCAACTTGGCCTTATCAGTCACATGCGCTACCGCCATAGGTAAAAGTTATTATGCCTTTTTAAAGCACAAACTATCGTCTGTCAAGACGGCAAGGTGCCAATGTAATGTAAACAATGGAACCTGCGAGCTTGTCAGCCAGCTCATTTCCTTGTACTCCCGCATGCCCTGGCACGAAGATGAAACTAATCTTTGCCTGCCGAGACTGCTCCAGAACAGCAACCATTCTCTTCTGATCCACCCCTCCTCTATCCTCTTGTTCAGACACCGGATATTGTATTTCCCCTAGGCACCTTCTCCTTGAAAGATTCTTTCACTTGTGCATCCCGCAATCTGATACATGTCATCATCTGCAAACGATGTGACATGAAATACATTGGTCAAACGGGCAGACGTCTTGCTGACCGTAATAGAGAACATCTCAGAGACATCAATCAGGGCGCTGACAAACCTGTCCCCAACCATTTCAATTCCTCCAACCATAATGGAGTCGACGATGTATGTGTCACCGCATTGAAACCCCGCTACTCCAACAGCTCCGTTAGGCTCAAAATTGAATGCCAGCTAATCAACAATCTGGGATGCGTCCATGTTGTGGACGCTACTGTATAACTGTGCCACCGTCTACAACTGTTTACACTCTCTATCACTATGCTGTCCTTCTCCCCCCGCCCCCTTCCAATATTCATACCTAACTGTCTCCACACCCCTATATTGTCATACCAGACTGTTCGCATATTTGTGGCGACTTAAATCCTATCTCGCAACCTATATGCTTAAACTCAGCAGCCAAAGAATGCCTTCGCACCTGGCAAATCCGTCTTTTCTGCTGCCACATGGATTCGTAGTGGTTGGGCTTTTTAGTTTTGTGCTTTTTTATATTTCGTTGTCCTATCTATCCGTGTTGTCCTTTCCTTGACAAAGATTCTGAGAATCGAAACTTCGGCCGTCCTGTGTGTCGTATTGTACGCGTTTGTGTGTATTTTATTTTATTTTATTATTCATTGTATATATTTATTGAGTGCTTCTGATTTCGGATTTTCACCTGTATTTCGGGATACGATGGATGTCATTGTAAGGTGTGTGCAACGTTTTGATGTTTAGTACGTGTCTTCTCGCTGGAGCTTAATATACTTGATCTCTTTCACTGTCACTGTTTCTTCATCCGAAGTGTTCTAGGCGTTGCACATGTCTGAGGTGACCTCCTTGGCAAGATTTCGGCCTCCCATGTCTGTCTTGTTGCTCTGCTCTAGATAGCGTTTAAAGAGGACTTTGCCCTTGTCCTCGTCAGTCCTCTGTCAGATGAGGTCAGCGCCCTGAAAGTCAGAAATGCTCTTATTCTTAACTACTCCTCTCATGCTTTTATGTAGTCGCCAGAACAATTTCAGTTGTCTGTGCTTACTCTTTGACACACCTCTGCCCATTTTTCACTTTTAACCACATTGACCAGTATTTTTTTTTTTAAATAGCTTAACAGATCGTTGATGTAGGACCAGTGCTGGATCTTGATGGGTTTGCATTCTAACGAGATGACCAAACTATGTGATCTTATGTCTTTCAATATATATTGTACATGGTGTTGATCCCACCATCTCTCCTATCTCACAGTAAAACTGTTTACTGTCAGCTGTATGCTAACACGGAGGCTTTGTTAGCGCAGTGGCTAGACGCTTGTCTCCCGGCCCCGTGGTCAAGGTTCGACCCTCATCCGGGAGGATACCATTTCTGTGTAAATTGACCCTCTCACAATCTAACATCGGGTGAGGATACCATGTGTGTGTAAATTGACCCTCTCACAACCTAACATCGGGTGAGGCTACCATGTGTGTGTAAATTGAAACTCTCACAGCCTAACATCGGGTGAGACTACCATGTGTGTGTAAATTGACCCTCTCACAACCTAACTTCGGGTGAGGCTACCATTTCTGTGTAAATTGACCCTCTCACAATCTAACATCGGGTGAGGATACCATGTGTGTGTAAATTGACCCTCTCACAATCTAACATCGGGTGAGGCTACCATGTGTGTGTAAATTGAAACTCTCACAACCTAACATCGGGTGAGGCTACCATGTGTGTGTAAATTGACACTCTCACAACCTAACATCGGGTGAGGATACCATGTGTGTGTAAATTCTAACAACCGAACATTTGTACCAGGAAATGGGAAGTAACGGCGGCCGGCGGGACACTGGGCACATCAGCCACCAAGTGTCGATTGGTCAATAATAATATAAATCTAACTCCATCTTCTTGATGCACGCACATTGAGGCGTGTACACGGGTCCTTGACTTCTACAGACGTTTTGCTGCCATCAACAGTACATGTCACATTATATGTATATGTCATATCGATCAATAATAAATTGACACTATATATTTATATGTCGTATACATCATTCATTCATTCATTCATAATTCATTGGCACCTTGACGTCTTGACAGACGATAGTTTGTGCTTTAAAAAGGCATAAAAACGTTTACCTATGGCGGTAGCGAATGAGACTGATAAGGCCAATTCACGCTGTAAATGTCCGTTCACAGTGGGTGCATGTGAACACGTGGTAATTTCCACCATTACGCACCAACTTACGTCACACACGCTCGGTGTGTGACTTATCTCGAATAATTTTCTCCTTTGTCTTTATTCCATTTCTGATGTTTGCCCTCCATGCAACACGTTCAACGGCCACTTGCTCCCAATTTGCATTATCAATGCCTGTATCAATCATGTCCCGCTTACACACATCTTTGTATCGTAGTAGAGGCCTACCCTGAGATCTCTTACCCATCTGTAATTCACCAAAAATGATGTCCTTTGGTATTCTACCATCATCCATCCTCCTGAGATGTCCTGTCCATCTAAGTCTACGAAGACTGAGCATGGAATAAACCTTCACACAACTTGATCTTTCCAATACTTCAGTATTATACATCAGTCGTATACATCAATAATAAACTAACTCTATATTTGTATACATCATATCCATGAAAACTTAAAATTAAATAAAGCAGATGGCATGGATACACAGTGTGGATTTGTGGAAGGAAATGTACACAGAACATATTAATTATTCTGAGAACATTAAACAGAATGAATGACATAAATTAAAAGAGATCTACATTTATGTTTTATTGAATACACTAATAATTTTGATGAGGCGAAGAATTGATTAGAATGTTGGACATTTTAAATATTGATGGTGGAAATATGAGAACGTTTGCTTATGGGCCGGCTATTAGGTCTGCTAGTTCTATGCGGTTTAGTCTTTTCAGCACTGAAGTACATGCATTAGCATCGGCGAAGAGAGCTATTTGTTTCTATTCATGTAATGCGAGATGTTTACTCACATCAGTCACTGATCTCGCTGCGCCGCTAGTTATCAGATGGTGTTTAGCAAAAAGAGGGGCTGCGTGGTCTCGAGTGTATGGTGTCCGCCTCGAGTGCTGGAGGTACCGGGTTCAAGCCCCGGTGATGATGGGGATGTATTCACGTGGACTTCTAGTAATAAAATTGTCCCTGGTCTCTGGGTAGTCAGATCGGACGCCCGTGTGTATTGTTTCGCACGTAAACAATCAATTGGCAGTTAGAAATCGAAAAAGAGTAACCTAACGGCGCTGCCCGGGCAAAATTTCGAGTTGAAAATCCTCCCAAGTATTTTAAGAATCCTCGCCGGTGCTACGGAGTTCGTGCACTGAGTTGAGTTTCTCCAGATTCAGATTTGAGTTAGGAGCTGAACGGAGCACATATGGGTTGCACCCATGTGCCGTGATGTTGATCCATCGACTAAACTACACTAAACTAATATGAGAATAATGATCTGAAGCTAAAATATTTGTATCTGCTCTGCATATAATGAACACTCTTGTACCAAATGTTTAGTTGTGATTTTAAACATTCCACATTCGCATTCATCAGTATCTCCTATCACTAGTTTATTAAACACTAGCTGACCCGGCCCGGCTTCGCCCAGACTTTGGTGGGGAGCATCTCATTTAATTCATATAAGTAGTCATATAAGTTCTCGTTCCCGTTACAGACTATCTGTCTGTCTGTCTGTCTTTCTGTCTATCTGTCTGTCTGTCTGTCTGTCTGACCCGGCCCGTCTTCGCCCAGACCCTGATGGGGAGCATCTCATTTAATTCATATAAGTAGTCATATAAGTTCCCGTTCCGACTATCTATCTGTCTGTCTGTCTGACCCGGCCCGGCATCGCCCAACTCCTGGTGGGGAGCATCTAATTTAATTCATATAAGTAGTCATATAAGTTCCCGTTCCCGACTGTCTGTCTGTCTGTCTGTCTGTCTGTCTGTCTGTCTGTCTGTCTGTCTGTCTGTCTGTCTGTCTGTCTATCTATCTGTCTGTCTGTCTGACCCGGCCCAGCCCATGATGGAGAGCATCTCATTTAAATTATATAAGTAGTCATATAAGATCCCGTTCCCGACTATCTGTCTGACTGTCTGTCTGTCTTGGGTAAATGTAGGAGGGAGGAGGAAGAGGGAGGTGGAGGAGGGAAGAGGAGGGAGGAGACAGGAGGAGTAGGGAGGAATAGGGAGGAATAGGAGGGAGGAGGAGGGATTAGGAGGAGGAGGGAGGAGTAGGGTGGAGGAGGAGGCGAGGAGGAGGGAGGAGGAAGAGGGAGGAGGAGGGAAGAAGGAGGGAGGAGGAGAACGCAGGAGGAGAAGGGAGCAGGAGGAGGAGAGGGAGGAGGAGGGAGAGGGAGGAGGAGGGAGGAGGAGGAGAGAGTAGGAGGAGGGAGGAGGCGGAGGGAGAAGGAAGAGGGAGGAGGAAGAGGGAGAAGGAGGAGAAGGAGGGGGAGGAGGAGGGAAGTGGTGGAGGGAAGGAGGAGGAGGGAGGAGGAATGTGAAGGGAGGAGGAGGGAGGAGGTAGAGGGAGGAGGAGGAGGAGGGAGGCGGAGAGAGGAGGAGGAGGGAGGAGGAGGAAGAGGGAGGAGGAGGAAGAGGGAGGAGGAGGAATATGAAGAGAGGAGGGGGGAGGAGGTAGAGGGAGGAGGAGGGAGGAGGAGATAGAGGGAGGAGGAGGGAGGAGGAGGGAGGAGGAGGAGGGATGAGGAGGAGGGAGCAGGAGGAAGAGGGAGGAGGAGGAATGTGAAGGGAGGAGGAGGGAGGAGGAGGAGTGAGGAGGAGGAGAGGGAGGAGGAGGAAGGATGAGGGATGAGGAGGAGGAGGGAGGAGGAGGAAGAGGGAGGAGGAGGAATGTGAAGGGAGGAGGAGGGATAGGGAGGAGGGGAGGGAAAGAGGAAGAGGGTAGGAGGAAGAGTGGAGAGGAGGAGGGAGGAGGTAGAGGGAGGAGGAGGAAGAGGGAGGAGGAGGAAGAGGGAGGAGGAGGAATATGAAGAGAGGAGGGGGGAGGAGGTAGAGGGAGGAGGAGGGAGGAGGAGAAGGAGGGAGGAAGAAGGAGGAAAAGGGAGAAGGAGGGATGAGGAGGAGGGAGGAGGAGGAAGAGGGAGGAGGAGGAATGTGAAGGGAGGAGGAGGTAGAGGGAGGAGGAGGAGGGAGGAGGAGAAGGGAGGAGGAGGGAGGATGAGGGATGAGGAGGAGGAGGGAGGAGGAGGAAGAGGGAGGAGGAGGAATGTGAAGGGAGGAGGAGGGATAGGGAGGAGGGGAGGGAAAGAGGAAGAGGGTAGGAGGAAGAGTGGAGAGGAGGAGGGAGGAGGTAGAGGGAGGAGGAGGGAGGAAGAAAAGGGAGGAGGGAGGAGGAGAGAGGAGGTAGGAGGAGGAGGAAGAGGGAGGAGGAGGGAGGAGAAGGAAAGAGGAGGAGGAAGAGGGAGGAGGATGGAGGAGGGAGAGGGAGGAAGAGGGAGGAGGAGGAAGGAGGAGGAAGAGGAAGGAGGAGGAAGAGGGAGGAGGAGGAAGGAGGAGGATGGAGGAGGGAGAGTGAATCAGACTGTCTCTGTTATCTGTATCATCTGACTGTTAGCCTACAGTGATTACGCGATATATGACCCCTCTTAAGAGAGTAGTCCATCTCACTCTGTTTCACTGTAAGCTCGATCCAGATGATTTATTCCTCCTCATCAGGAGCTGGGTGTCTTGAGAGAAAATCCGCTCCAACATTTTCCTTCCCAGGTATATACTCCACTGTGAACTGGTAGGTTTGAAGTAGCAACGACCACCGAATCAAACGGGCGTTAAGCTTCTGCGAAGTAGCCAGGAACATCAAGGGCTGATGATCCCACTGGACCCGAAACTGAACTCCATACAGATAGGGCTGGAATTTCTGCCCGGCCCATACGAGAGACAAACATTCTCTCTCGACGGTCGAATAATTACTCTCAGCCTGTAGAAGTTTCTTGCTTGCATATGCTACAGGTTTCAAAAACGAAGCATCGTCTTTCCCTTTCTGTAACAAGGCTGCCCCAATTCCAATCCCACTCGCACCCGTTCTCAACACAAATGGTTTGGAAAGGTCAGGGAGCTGTAACACAGGTTTGCTGACCAAGGCCTCCTTCAACTGACTATAGGCAGTCTCACATTCTGGTATCCAAACGATTTGGTCTGGGAATAACTTTTTCAAGGTTTTCGTTAATATAGCTCCCAGTTCATTGAAATGCGGGATAAATTTTTGGTAAAACCCACACAACGAGAGAAAGGATCGCACATCCTTCTTCGTTTTTGGCCTGGAGCACTTCAGATTTTTTCTAGGTTCTTTTCCTCTGGGACAATTTGTCCCGGAGTGATGTTGTAACCCAGAAATTCCAGAGTCAGGTAACCAATCATGCACTTGGTTGGACGAGCTGTAAGCCCTGCTTCCTTGAGCCTATTGAAAACTCTCTCCAAAGATTGCAGATGGTCATCCAGGCGGTCACTGGAAATCAGTATATAATCCATGAACGAGATGATGAACGGATCCTGTAAGGGATCTAATAAGGTCCTCATCATGCAAGTGAATACACTAGGCGCATTACTGAGTCCAAAGGGAATGACCTTGAATACTTAGTATCCACTGGGTGTACTGAATGCCAGCAGGGGTCGAACCTCTGGTTTGACCGATATCTGATAATACCCCCGACTCAGATCCACCTTTGAGAAGTACCCAGCCTTGTGGAGACTAGCGAATAACTGCGTTGGATTCTGCAAAGGTTCCACCTGAAATTGAGTATGTTCAAGAGTCGATAGTCGATACACAACCGGTGTTCTCCACTTGTTTTGCGTAACAAAACCACCCCCGCATTGTACGGGGATGTGGACGGCGTGATCACTTCATCCTCCAGCAGTTTCTGTATTTCCCCCTCCAGGACCTTTTCTTTAGAGAATGGCACTGGGTAAACCTTTTGGCGAACAGGCTCCTGTGTTGTCAAAGTCATCTCGAACTTAACCAACCTCGTTCGTCCTGGTTTATCAGTCAGTATCTCCTTATGAGACTCGAGAACCTGGGCAATATTTTCCCTCTCCTGGGAGGTCAGATCAGGGTTCACCTGCACATCCCTATAGGTTTCCTGGTGTACCAGTGGATATTCCCTGCCCTCGTTGGTTCCAACTTCAGACTCCACTGCAACTGTCATTGCCATGAGATGGTTTGCTTTGTCTCCGGGTCTCTCCTCGTACTTCCGCAGGAGATTGATATGGAAAATTTTCGACTTTCCCCGGATCCGGATCTGATAGTTGGTTCTGGATATCACCTTTTCCACGGGAAATGGTCCTTGCCAACCTATCTCCAGTTTGTTGTTTTCCGCTGGGAGTAGCAACAAGACTTTGTCTCCCTCCTTGAGAGATCTGTCTTTAGACCCACGGTTGTAGTAAGCCACATGTCTTTTTTTTTTTGGGCCTTTTTCAAGTTCTGATTCGCCAGAGTCCATCCCTTGTGGAGTTTTTCTTTCAGTCCCTCCACGTATTTATAGGAAGAGATCACTTCTTCTGACGTCCCCTCCTCAGTCCAACTCCTCAACATGGCTTTCAACGGTCCTTTGATTGGAAGATCAAACAGCAAAGTAGCGAATGTTAGTCCTGTTGAGCCATGAGGTACTTCCCGATAGGCAAAAAATGCTGCTGGGATATATTCATCCCACCTATCAGGTTTTTCCTGTGACAGTTTCTGGAGCATTGTCATCAACGTGCCGTTGTAACGCTCAACTTGTCCATTGGCTTGAGGTTGGTAAGGGCTGGTATGTATGTGGTTAGAGTGGAACACCCTAAATGACCTCCTCCATGAGTTTCCCACAAAACTGGGACCCATTGTCCATCAGAATTTGATCAGGGAAGCCTAATCTGGTAAAGGCCTCCATCAGTGCGTCCGCCACTCATTTCGAGTCAATCGTGGTCAACGGTATGGCTTCTCCCCACATTGTACAGCAATCCACCATAGTGAGTATGTACAGGTTCCTCTTCCTAGTCCTGGGAAGTGGACCCACAATATCGATGGCTACCCTCTCGAAAGGAGAGTTCATGATGGACATTTCACCAAGACCACCGGCGCTGTCCAGTGTTTCGGTGCCACCCTCTGGCACTCAGGGCATGACTTCACATACCGACGCACATTATATGTCATTCCCGGCCAATAGTAATGGCAGGAAATTCGCTGCATGGTGGCGGGAATACTCATATGTCCACTAAAGGAGATGGTATGCCAAATATGAAGAATTTGGGACCAGTGAGCCTTCGGGACCACCAACTGACCTACAGATTGTCTCCCCTTCCGGCTCTCCTGTAGAGTATCCTATTCTTAATGTAGTACTGCCCCCGTCCTGGTGGATCAGCACTTCTCTGCAGCTTCTAGTAGCAAGGACGTAAGGTTGCATCCTCACCCTGGGCAGTTCGCAACTCCCCCGGTAGTGGGTTAGTCACAATTGCTTCTGCCTCTTCCGTTCTCGTCTAAGAGCGAGTCTGCATTGCTCCCATATGGATTGGCTCCCTGGGCATTCCCAGAAAGACATACCTGCAACCGAGGATGACGGGAAAAATGGGATCGGTCAATACAGCGGCCTTGATTGTGCCGGTGACATATCTTGACCGGGACGCAGAGGTGTTTCCAAGGCACCAGGGCCGGGTTATATACTGACCAAGCCCTATTGACGCGTCCTCGTCGAGCGTCCTCGGCAACAGGTCCCTTCGGGATCCTGACTAAGGTCAATAGGATCGCCGATTCCTCCGAAGTCGGAGAGTGTCTGCCTGTACGGCGAGGAACCACCAGTCTGCACACCAATAAGCCAGACATGGGACAACGGATACTCACGCAAAACTCAGGTCCTATATGACATCACACTGATGTTGGACAACAGGATGTCTTCTTCCGACATACAGGACTTCGCGTTGGAGCTCAAGCCAACGAACACAAGCAAGCAAGCAAGCACATAACTTGACCGAATCTCCACTTTGGCAATGGCAACTTCATGGCTGCAGCACTCTTCTGCGCAGGCTGTATCTCCATGGTCTCACCTGTGAATTGTTCTGGGTGTACCAGATCCGCAGAAATCACGGCCTCCCCATCCAGTCCAGTGTCGTATAGACACTCAACTTGTCGACCGTTAGCCTCTATCAATTCCACTACAGGTGGTTTATCGTGGTCTGGAGTCTCTTCCTCGGCCTCGACCTGTTCGGTGGGCTCCACCTTAGGTTTCCCGGGGCACACGACGAAATGAGAGTCTTTTGACTTTCCCCTACAGTCAATAGCATTGTGCTTGTTTGACCTGCAGTGTTTGCACCATTTCCCTGTCCTATATTTTCCAGTGCCGGACTTGAGTGAGCTCTCCTGGTGGCGAGCTTCCTTATTGACCTTGGCATTTTCAGTGACAATCTCCTTTGAAGTCACGTGACATGCCGCGAAGTGAGGGCTCTTTGCCTTCGATTTGCAGTCCCTCGTATTGTAAGAGGGTAACTTACAAATTGAACACCACTTCTCCGACCACGGCCGTTTTCGTGTAGAGCTCGAAGTGCTCTTGATTCCCTCCTTCGTCTTCTCTGATCTTTCCTCTGACGTTTTCACATAAGATTCCCCTTTCTTGGTTCCTGAGTTTTTGGCTTTCTTCCTGTCATGTTTCTCCTGACTTTTGGTATTTATGGAAAGGTTGTCCCCTGCCTCCCCATGTACCTCGACGAACCGTTCTGCCAATTTTGTCACGATGTCAATACGTTCCGCCCCTTGGTCTCCTAGGAATGTCCTGAGAGGTTTCGACATTTGCTTCCGCAGCTGGTCGACTACCACTAGATCTTCCAGACTTTCATAGTCATGCGCGAATCCAGCCAACTCTATCCACCTATGTAGATATGATTTCAGACGCAGACTGTAGGCGGCAAACAACTCTCCCGGTTCTCGTTTCGCTGCTCGAAATTTTTTCCAATAGGTATGTGACGTTACTTCGAAACGGAACAGCAGAGCCGTTTTCAACTCGTCATAATTGTTTTCATGTCCTGGTGGCAGGCGAGAATAAACCTCGTAACCGGTCCCGCGTAATACCTGGGACAGGTTCAGACACCATTTGTCACGGTCCAGACCCATAGCAACCGACATGGCCTCGAAGCATTGTAAGTATTGGTCGATCTTCTCTTTGCCTTCCTCATAGACCGCCAGAGGAAACTTCATAGCATGGTAACTATGTCCACTTGCTGGGGTTAAGCCTGGGATGGAGTAACCTCCAACAGCTCCCTCAGTTTTGCCATTAGATTGCCTCTTGAACTCGAGTTCCCTCATTCGGTACTCGTGCTCCCTTTTCTGAGCTTCTTGTTCAGCTGCCCATCTCCTAGCAGCTTGCTCCGCTTCAAGATCAGGTTTTTCTTGTGAAAGTTTTCGGAGCATCGTCATCAACTTTCCGTGGAATCGCTCGACTTGTCCATTGGGTTTAGGGTGGTAAGGACTGGTGTGAATGTGGTGGGAGTGGAATACTCTAAATACCTCCTCCATGAGTTTCCCACAAAATTGGGACCCATTGTCAGTCAGAATCTGATTAGGGAAGCCTACTCTGGTAAAGGCCTCCATGAGTGCGTCAGCCACTCGTTTCGAGTCAATGGTGGTCAGTGGTATGGCCTCACCCCACATAGTACAGCAATCCACAATTGTGAGTATGTACATGTTACTCTTCCTAGTCCTAGGAAGAAGACCTACGATGTCGATGGCGACCCTCTGGAAAGGAGAGTTCATTATTGGCATTTCACCCAAGACCACCGGCGCTCTCCAGTGTTTCAGTGCCACCCTCTGGCAATCGGGGCATGACTTCACATACCGACGCACATCGCCGTTCATTCCTGGCCAATAGCAATGGCAGCAAATTCGCTGCATGGTGGCGGCAATACTCATATGCATGCTAAACGAGATGGTATGCCCCATATGAAGAATTTGGGAACGGTAGGCTTTCGGGACTACCAACTGACCGTATCGGTTGTCTCCCCTTCCGGCTCACCGCTAGAGCAGCCGATTCTTCGTGTAGTACTTTCCCCGTTTTGGTGGGTCAGCACTTCTCTTTAGCTTCTTGTAGCAAAAACGGATGGTTGCATCCTCATCCTGGGCACTTCGCAACTCCCCAGGCAGGGGGTTAGAGACTATTGCGTCTACCTGATCGGTTCCCGTCTGGGAGCGAGTCTGAATGGCTCCCATGTGGATTTGTCTAGGTTATCCCCAGGAAGAAATACCGGCAACCTAGGATGACAAGGAAGATGGGATCCGTCAATACAGCGGCCTTAATTGTGCCTTTGACATATCTTAAAGGAATCTCCACTTGGGCGATTGATAGCTTCATGGCCACAGCACTCTTCATCGCAGACTGTATCTCCATGGTAGTCAGTGGTTGATCCTCAGCCCACATAGTACAGCAATCCACAATTGTGAGGATGTACATGTTCCTCTTCCTATTCCTAGGAAGAGGACCCACGACGTCGATTGCGACCCTCTCGAAAGGAGAGTTCATTATGGGCATTTCACCCAAGACCACCGGCGCTCTCCAGTGTTTCAGTGCCACCCTCTGGTACTCGGGGCATGATTTCACATACCGACGCACATCGCCGTTCATTCCTGGCCAATAGTAATGGCAGAAAATTCGCTGCATGGTGGCGGCAATACTTATATGCACGCTAAACGAGATGTTATGCTCCATATGAAGAATTTGGGAACGGTAGGCCTTCGGGACTACCAACTGACCGTATAGGTTGTCTCCTCTTCCGACTCTTCGCTAGAGCAGCCGATTCTTCGTGTAGTACTGCCCCCGTTTTGGTGGGTCAGCACTTCTCTGCAGCTTCTTGTAGCAAGGACGGAGGGTTGCATCCTTATCCTGGGCACTTCGCAACTCCCCAGGCAGGGGGTTAGAGACTATTGCGTCTGCCTGATCGGTTCCCGTCTAGGAGCGAGTCTGAATGGCTCCCATGTGTATTTGTCCATGGCTATCCCCAGGAAGAAATACCGGCAACCTAGGATGACGGGGAAGATGGGATCGGTCAATACAGCGGCCTTAATTGTGCCTTTCACATATCTTGAAAGAATCTCCACTTGATCGATTGGTAGCTTCATGGCCACATCACTCTTCATCGCAGACTGTATCTCCATGGTCTCCCCTGTGAGTTGTTCAGAGTGTACCAGATCGGCGGCAATGACTGCCTCCCCGTCCAAGCCATTATCATAAAGACACTCAACTTGTTGGCCGTTAACTTCTATCAGTTCAACTACAGGTGGCCTATCTTGGTCCGGAGTCTCTTCCCCGGCTTCGACCTTTTCGGTGGATTCCACTTTTGGTTCCACTCGGCAGGTCGGGAGTCTTTCGGCTTTGATCTGCAGTCTTTGGTATTGTGTGTATTCGACTTGCAGTGTTTGCACCATCTTCCCTTCCTGAGTTTTTTTCGGGGAAGACGGCGGTGGGTTCTGGCTCCCCTCCTTTGACTCCTCCAGTCAGTGGATTTTTCAGTAGATTCTACCTTCCGTCATTGAGAGATTTTAGTTATATTGTTGTCTGTCTTGTCCTGACTTTTGGGATATTGGGGACGGGTTTCACTAGCCTCCCCATGAACTTAGACGAATCGTTCCGATAGCTTAGTCACGATGTCCATTCGTTCCACACCTTGTTGTCCCAAGGAGGTCTTAAGAGGTTTCTACATATGTTTACTCATCTGGTCTACTATCATGACCTATTCGAGCCTCTCGTAGTCATGAGCGGACCCAGCTATATCCATTCATTTTTGGAGGTAGGATTTCAGACACAGACTGTAAGCGGCGAACACCTCACCCGGCTCTCGTTTCGCGGATCGAAACTTCTTCCGGTAAGTGTGCGACGTGACTTCGAAACGTGTGAGTAACGCGGTCTTCAACTTGTCGTAGTTGTTCACGTGTTCGGGCGGCAAACGCGAGTAGATCTTGTACGCCATTCCGCGCAATCCCTGATACAACTTAAGACACCATCTGTTCCTATCTAGACTCATTGCGACATACATTGCTTCGAATTTCTGTAAGTACTGGTGTACTTTTTTCTTTCTCTTCCTCATAAATAGCTAGAGGAATCTTGATGGCATGATAACCATGTCTACCCAATCTAGGTGAACCAGAGGGAGAGGAACTTCCCACTGCTCCTTCAGTTTCCCTACTAGACTGTGTCTTGAGCTCGAGTTCCCGCATTTGGTACTCATGCTCTCTTTTCTGAGCTTCTTGTTTAGCTTCTAATCTCTTAGCAGCTTGCTCAGCTCCGAGTCTCTTAGCAGCCTGCTCAGCTTCAAGTCTCTTAGCATCTTGCTCAGCTTCAAGTTCCAACTATTTAGTGACTTGCTCAGCCTCTATTCTGTTGGTCTCAAACTCCATCTTCTTTAATTCCAACTCTGTCTTCCGACCCTCTCTTTCCGCAAGACGGAAATCTCTCTCCATCCCCTGGATGTACTCTAATAGTGCAGGACTTGACAGGCCCATTTCTTCACCTCTTGCCCGCAGTTCTACCATATCGAGTTTGGGAGTTGCCATAGCAAGTGCGGGTATCAGTTGTGTAAGTGCAAAATCAACAATGCAACATATACATTATCAATACACAAATCTAATCTATACACACATCACAGCACGCCACAAGCTAAACTATCAGTGTGAAGAGTGGAAATAGGACCACAGACCTACGCAGACTTATTTGGAGATATTAGGAATACTGTGTCCTATCAATAATCAACAGAGCAGAATCATTACCATCCCAGGCGAACGCCCCCAAATTAAATGTCAACAGCTTCCCTGGGGTGAAGGGAACAGGCTATCACACACACACACACACACACACACACATATATATATATATATATATATATATATATATATATATATATATATATATATATATATATATATATATATATATATATATATATATATATATATATATCGGGATGACTTCAGATCTGGTACTGGGACAATTTCAAACATCATCCTGAACATATGATGCAACTCTGGTATCTACAAACTCAATTACAAATGTATTGTACAATAGAGTGAAGACAATGTGGTTGTAGTGCAGATATATCTGATGTGAGCTAATCGCTACAAGACAGATTTAGTTGAGGCTGCCATTAGAAGGATGTCATCATGGTACATATGCTAAAGCATCACACCACATAGGAATATCACTTAGCTCTTAGCTTCTCGCTGCAGGTCCTCAGTCTTCGACCAAATATCACCTCCTCCGTGTTGACAGCAAGTCAGGATAATGACACTGGGACACTTGAGCATGTGTTTACATAATACTCTGAATTTCCATCCACATCCGATCATGTAGATGTCTCCATAACGGGTATAACTTAATTCCAGAATATTAGTTAGCTAATACATCAGGTTCAATCAACCACCCAAGGTTGGTGAAATTTCGTGTCTCCACCAACAGTGGCACCAACCAAACAATCTAATTTTTATAGTAGCACAGTTCCGCAGTCATTGCTCACAAAAGTCCGAGGTCCATACATATATTTCCTATGGAACATTGTTCATGTCTAGAGCCACAACAGCATAAAATCTGTAGCTATATGCACGATCACAACGTTGAGTAGTAGTCGGGTAGGTAATCAGTGGCATAGCTTGACGATGACACATACCATATTTGCCCAGAAGCCTTAGCTATAAATGGTGGATAACGTATCCTGGAACTGCCCTGAAGGCATAGACGAATGACCGTGTGATGGGTCATAGAAATCACCTCACGTCAGCTCGTCTGTCCAGACTGCTGATGTTGACACAGAACGATGGTTTTACTGACTATCCATCACTCCTCTCCGGAAGGTAGAATCTGGCAAAATGACAAAGGCAACCCTCTGTGAGAATCACATGACCATGACTTACCATTTTGCGATACACTGCATCCAGGTACTCAGACAGGGAATCACCTCCCTAAAATAGGTTGTGGTTCAATTACAGGCCATGCCTCACAGTCAGAGGAATAATAAGGTCTGGGGTCAGACAAGCAGCCGAAAAGACCATCTGTTTCCCTGGACTGTAGATAGAGTGAACCCACGGTAATTGGTCATGAGTAACTGTGCCCCAGTTCCCCATAGGAAGCCTTCTAATAACATACAGGGTTAGAGGGTCTACAGTACATATAGGCAAGATGGCCCTGAAGGAGGGCCGTTGGCAAATCCCCTTCCAGCTCTTCCCAGGTAGTCCTGCTCTCCCCAGTTCATCCGCTGTGTAACCAGCAGAACATTATGTCTCATCATTCACCTTCTTTACCCTCCCCCTTTCCCCTCGCAGGAACCCATTATAGATTAGGGGGGAGAGTAGTCCGTTAAGGAGACCAAGTACATAAAGGGTATGAGGAAGGCAAAGAGAAACCAGTGGTCGTCCCACCAAAAGATGCGAACTTCGACACACACGAGATCGTTAAAATGACCTCAGATACGATAGAGGACGTTCTCCCGAGATTCGTCTTGTCCGGCCGATTTCCCCAATATTTTACACGACACCTTTTAGTTACGCCGTCACCGACTTCCGGTTTTGTAGACTACGCCGGAGTTCAAAGGCGGCTCAGTAGTGTACGTACATTACTAACACTCAGGCCAATCCTATTTTCCACCAGCCATTTCTGACGAGCGAAACAAGGCGTGCAATACCTGCACTTTTAATGCAGTACAGACTGTTCAAAACAGGCCAGAATTTGGGTCAAGTCAACAAGCCTGTTCCGATAGGAGAAATTACAGGCTCGCCTTTGACCTCATGCGACAGTTGCGGCATGCAATATACAACATCGGGTGATTTTGATTTCGACACGAACTGATCTAAGAATGGTTGCATTCTTACCTTTTTATTCTGTCTCAAGCAGTTCGAAGTATGTAACCTCGTCCAATCTGGGGACGTTATGTCGACTGTCTTTAAACTGTCCTATGACATTGGCACCATTCATTCATCGTACTGCAGCCACACAGAACTTAAGGCCTGCTGTCCAGAACAACAATCATCTCCCTCGGTTCTAGTCATGTCACTGCGACTGCGTCGCCAAAACACGAGTTCCTGTACCATCATCTCTCTCTTCCAGACAGCAAGGGCCTAAACCTTTACTCCTTTAGGGGTAAAAGATTACTGCGGTTATTTCCCTTTGCCTGTAAAAGTTGCGGTAGGCCGAGAGATGAGTGTCAGTCTGGAAAATTCAACATCTCCTGGCAAATTCAACATCTCCTGGTAGAATCCTCGTGGCAGTTTGTGACAATATTGTGGAGCCATTATTATGTACATTATATTACATATATTGCATCTGTGACATTTGTTGTTGTTGTCCAGGATCTGAAAAACCCGACACAATGCAAAGATATAGAGGAGACAATTACTCCAGTATTAATGGGTGTCCTACCTTGGAACACATATGGATGTTATTTTTAACATTAGTCCACTTCTCCCCTGCTCCTTTTGATAAAATTAAATCTGCTGGATTGGTAAACAACATCTAAATAAAGCTAACAAATTCAACACCTGTCGTTTGCTCAAGTGACCAAGACAAGTTGCGAACACCGACACAAAGTTATTTACCCTGTTTCAATTGGTTTCAATTGGTGCTACCAGAACTGAGCTGTCAATAGCACACCCTCTAAACCCGTAGGTTCAGATTATCTCCCTTTTAATCACTGGAGATAACTGCACGTTACCTCCCCCATGACAATAGTATGTTGGATTGTCAACAGCAAGGGCACGGAGGAGTGACGTTGTGGATGCGGCACAATTACTCCCTATTAACGTAATATATTATAATGAGAGAGACCATAAATGCAGAATTTATAAAGGCGGTGGTCATGCATTACATCGAAAGCTATACGAACTAATAATAAAAATCTGGAGGACAGAAGAATTACCCCATGACTGGAAAGAGTCATTAGTGATACATATCTTTAAGAAAGGAGATAAGTTCCAATTTTAAAATTGTAGAGGAATATCGCTACTGTCCACAAGCTATAAGATACTATCCGCAGTATTACTAAATAGACAAAAACCATATTCAGAAGACATATTAGGTGACTACCAGGCAATGAGGAATGTGGAATACTAAGGAAGTTAACAAACACGACCAGACTACGCATGGAAGACATTTATAATATAGTGACATATAAAGGCAGGAAATCAGACCCTTTCTAAATAACGACTGGCAAGAGAAGGACCCGGGAGAGTTGACTGGAAAGGAAACCCACCGATTGACAGATCACCCCCCGCCCCCTTGCTTGTCTAGTGTTCAGAGGGAATGACAACAAAGAAGAAACATACTGAACCTACTATATGTCAATTGCATTTTATAGACAGTTGTGCCGTTCTTGTCGATCGGCTTGCACGTGTATTTTGTACAATTGTTGTCTGCATCGGTGAACCCCTCATCACGACACTTGTCTTGCCATTGACATCCTGCAACAATAGAACTTAGTATGTTATCAAAGATTACAACTATCGCATACACTAACCATGATTACCTATCATACCTAGCATGGGTCACTGAGGTAAAGAAAAGTATAGCGCAAGCATTAACTACATGTTGTGAATTGTGAGACAACATAGAAGTGGTCATGCTTAAATAAGTTAGTTAGTTAGTTAGTCGAAAGATCATCCTCATTGCACATCGAACCATTCAGTCCATAAGTGCTCGGATACCCTCCTCAGAAAATCCCGCAGCGTATAGCGGCTAACGACACCAGTTCTGTGTTGGTTTATCAATCTTCTGTGGCTTCCTGCGTATTGTTCTTGTTTGGCCACCCCTCTTTTAATTTGCTGTTCTCACAGTCTGGCCATGGTTGTAGATTCACAGTCATCACTTGGTTCTCGCAAAAGTCTTACTTCTCGTAGAGCATTCAAAATGTCAGCCTGGTCCATGGCGCGTCTGCCCTCCACCGTAGCCTCAACTTAAATGCTTAAATGCTTAAATAAGTTGATATATTTAATTGTCTAGGGGCAAGTATAACATCAGACGGGTTCCAAATGCTGCTGTTATATAGCAGGGGGCGGGGTTGAGGTGAGCGCCCAACTTTGCATTAATATCGTCAATAGCTCTGTGCATTCATCACCTTTGCAGCAAAAGTCCAACTCCTGGCCTTCCCGTGGCGGACCTGATTTAACTAACAAGAGAAGGAGCGGCGGCGTATTACTGACGCCGAGAAATAACCAGAAAGCTCTAGATATGTATGCATGTACGTGCATGCGCAGACATTTGTGCGTGCCGACACACCTAAACTCGAGTTAGATCACAGTCTGCTCCAGTAAAGGAAAGGTGCCGAAGACGGAGGCAACCAGCTAATAGGCGCACCACAGAAATCAAGGTGCCACGCAATTACGCGTAATGACATATATCGACTACTTCTAAATGTTATGGTGCTCGCCTGCTTTGGACCCCCATGCTGATGCATTGCCGGGCCCTATGTCTCGACACGGTCCAACCACAACTACTGGAGGTCCTTCTCAGATGTCCTGTGGAGCCTTGGGACCTGAGAATAGAACGTCTGGCCATACCAAGCAAACACTAAAAATAATGCACTGGAATGTGGTGCCAGCAACAACAGAAAAAAAACCTAGAAAACATCTTGAATCAAGAAAAAGTAAGCGTATGTTGCTTGAAAGAAACTCACCTCAACGAAAATATAGCCTTCAACATCAGAGGCTACCAGGGTGGGATACTGACCCATATAAAAAATAACATCAGTGCTCCTCAAATTGAAGTTTACATAGAAGGGGATGAGTATCAGACTCTTAAACGTAAGACAGGCAATACAGACCTGCATCTGATCAATTACTTGCTGTTTTTGTCCATCAAGAATGATGATAACCATTAATTCCATCCAGTGGGGTTGAAAGTATGGAGCCGCGAGTTCTAAGATGGCTGATAAGGCCTATTTTGGCGCGCAATGTTCTTTGACAATGTAAATAAATATTGAGCACAACCCACTACTGGCACGCTGGTATGAACCTACGGCCTATCTACGTCAATATGGAAGCACTATACTCGAGTCCCGCTCTCGTTTGATCTCGTCAGTAGTGCATATCCCTGACCGGACCCGGAAACAAGCCCCGGATCACGGGCATGTGAAGCGGGAGCGCAACCACGCGGGACACGCTGAACAGCCAAATTATCATAACAGAATTCCACAACGCAACCCATCGTAGGCTATACTCAAGATTGCCCAATCGCCGCGACTAACGTCCGTCAATCGATGTGGACCGAACGATCAGGACTTCTCACTGGCAAGGTACACCAGGCCTCCTAAAATCCAGTGAGCAACAATCAAATTGATTATTTTGTTGTTTCGGGAATTGAAATTTATATATTGAGCACAACCCACAACTGGCAACGCCGATATGGAAGTACTATACTATATACTATATACTATATATGTAGAGCGGGATATATATATATATATATATATATATATATATATATATATATATATATATATATATATATATATATATATATATATACAATATACTATACTAGCTGACCCGGCCCGGCTTCGCCCAGCTCCTGGTGGGGATCTATCTATCTATCTATCTATCTATCTATCTATCTATCTATCTACCTATCTATCTATCTATCTATCTATCTATCTATCTATCTATCTATCTATCTATCTATCTATCAATCTATCGGTCTGTCTGTCTGTCTGCTTGTCTGTCTGTCTGTCTGTCCGACCCGGCCCGGCTTCGCCCGGCACCTGCTGGGGAGCATCTCATTTAATTCATATAAGTAGTCATATAAGCTCCCGCTCCCGTTCCCGACTATCTGTCTGTCTGTCTGTCTTTCTGTCTGTCTGTCTGTCTGTCTGTCTGTCTGTCTGTCTGTCTGTCTGTCTGTCTGTCTGTCTGATCTGTCTGGCCCGGCCCGGCTTCGCTCAGCCTCTGGTGCGGAGCATCTCATTTAATTCATATAAGTAGTCATATAAGCTCTCGTTCCCGACTATCGGTCTGTCTGTCTGTCTGTCTATCTGACCCGGCGCGGCTTCGCCCAGCTCCTGGCGGGGAGCGTCTCATTAAATTCATATAACAAAAAAAAGTAACTTAAGAATGTCCTTTATTTTTAATGAAAACTGTTTTTAATCACCTGCATGACTGTAGATAACTCCTTTCTTTAAACATAAAATGATGAGTTAGAAAATTTTCACTATTTAAACAGATGCATTATTTTTATGAAAACTTTGAAAATGCCTTAAAGATTATATCATTATTTATTATAACTCATATGCCTGTAAATAACGGTAGACAAAGAGTTTAT
Organism: Cepaea nemoralis; assembly: GCA_014155875.1. Taxonomy (NCBI): domain Eukaryota; kingdom Metazoa; phylum Mollusca; class Gastropoda; order Stylommatophora; family Helicidae; genus Cepaea; species Cepaea nemoralis. Next base: position 68,418 of record JACEFZ010003675.1, on the reverse strand, counting down.
AAATCTTTGGAAACAATGCAACAATGTATATATAAAATATATAGTAATGCTATTACAAGTTATGCTCCTTGAAATAACTTTTCTTTAGTTAAGTCCCCTCGCTATATATAAACGAAAAGATATTAAAATATTAAATTTTAGTAAGTAAATAGCTTATTGTACACTAACAAACTATGACAGTTGGCTGCACGGGAATGAAAAGAAAACATGTTAAAAATTTCATCTCAATCGGATGGACCGTTTTCGAATGCATCAAATACATCCCTACATACATACATCGCCTTGTATATATATAGATATACTATATATATGTAGAGCGGGTCTCGAGTATAGTGACCATTCACTGTGATATTCGGCACAGTGTGAATTATCCCTGGAGCTGGCTGGTGCATAACTACAGTCTTCTCTAAGTTGATATTGAGCCCAAAGTTCGCACCATATAGAGCGCAATCATCAGCAAACAGGAGCTATCTGACGGTGTCGCTGTTAATTTTTCTCTTAGCTTTCTTTCAGCCTTCTGAGAATATCTTTCCATCCATGCGGTAGTTGATCAATTACTACTGTCAAAGTGACCGCCCACAGGCACTGGACATACTAACATTAAAAAATGATTGTGGCGATTCCAACAACCACTCCCAGATCTCGGGCTATGGCCACATGGACCAGAGAGGAGAGAGATTGGAAGACTGGCAAGATGAAAATAGATTCATCTTGATTAACAAGACTTCCGACCCACATACTTTCTACTCGAGATCATGACACACTACAACTACACCTGACCTGGCTTTTCATTCACCAGACCTGGAGTGGAACATTACACGAATTGTTGGGAAACATCTTGGTGGCACTAACCATCAGCTGGTCTTTGTAACTGTAGAAAATAAGCTTTTAAGTGAAAACAACATCCTCTCGAAGTGGAACTACAAGAAAGCAGACTGGGCAATGCGCCAGCACCGCACCAGCATTCTGGTTAGAAATCTGAACATTGAGAAATAAATAAATAAAGTAGTTGAAGAGTTTGGGGAATGCATGCTAAAGGCAGCGCGAGAAACAGTACCAAGAGGAGCCCGCAAACAATATAAACCCTAATGGAGTAGTGAACTGGAACAGTTGCATAATGATGTGGAAATGTGCAGAAAGCAAGCAGAGGCCAAACCCAGCCATGATCACCACAATAAATACCAGCACGCAAAACCACATTTCAAAGCGTTAAGCTGCAGGCTAGAAGAAAAAGCTGGTACGAGAAAACAGAGTCACTGAACTTTGAAAGAGACACAAGGAAGTTATGGAAGCTACTAAAAACAACTTAACTATGAGGACACAGGGAGAAACTAAACAATTGCACTACATAACGACGGAAACATCTTAACGGGAAAGCAAGCAGCTGACCATTTTGCGGACTCATTCGCACAAGATAACAGTATCGACATTAGTCCAGAGAAACAAGAAGAGATTCGAGAGAAATGGCAATATACAGGAAAGAAGCAAATAGTACATAAAGTTCTGGAGGCACCTAGCACAATCAGCGAACTGGAGCTAGCCATATCAAAACTGAAAATGAGAAAGTCACCAGAAGCCGATGGTATCTCCAATAAAACGTTCAGGAACCTAGGAACAGACGCCAAGGCAAAGCTGTTGCAGATCTTCAATAACAGCTGGACCTTAGGCAGTGTTCCACAAGCCTGGAGAGAAGCAATCTTGATACCCCTCCGAAAATCAAGGAAAAATAGTTTGTCAGCAACTCACTTGCGACAGGCATACAAGGATTCCCTACTGTTGCACCACACGAAAGTGACACCTCGTATTGTTTGCAAAAGGATACATTTTATTCGGAGCTGATCGTACATAAGCTCCACGAGCGGAATACCACATCGGTGTTAAACATCATAGTACGTTATGAAGATGGAATGAGGAGATGATATGAATAATAATCACTACTGAAGCTAAGCTAAGCTAACTATTGATACTGTCCTTAACTACAAAGTATCCACAGCGGATATACAGTTTGCTCCTTACGCCGTCCAGTCTCTGTCTGAACCAGCTCTCTGTGCTGTGTTCAGCCACGAGCAATTAGCACTCCGTGCATTCGCTAGTTTACGTGTTCCAACACGTTGGTCACTTGGTTGTAGTAATCAGAATTACAGGTTACACCTCGTGAAGCGGGTTTCCCAGTCTCTTGGGTAACCCCAGCTCACGCACACCTGTTGCCCTCCTTGTTGACACAAGTGTGTCCCGTTATAGCTATTTATAGCATTTGTGTCTCTTCTGTCTGGTCTCCTAAGTCGTTATGTTACTTGTCCTTTTCCTTAGCTCTATTTAGCTCTCCTTAGCTTTAAGCTCATACGTAGCTCTTTGACAGGCTCTCGTTCCTCCCCTCTTGTGTTACAAACTTTTAAGTTGTGGGGGTAACACAAGTCATTTCACCAAAAATTGGCTGTCTAATTTTGTCAAAGGCTTCGTGAATTCTCTACTTCTCTTCTGGGGATATGACAAGATCTCTCATCTCCTTCGTCACACTGTTGTATCACTTCACTCTGCTAATTGTGTAGCTCACCACACTAGTACCGTTGGCTATTAACTGTCATTATATTTCTGGGAATTGTGTGATCCGGAACCGATGCCATAAGACCTGTCCTCCGATTGTCCAAAATTAACAATCCCATACAACTTGCCTCTGTTACGAGTGCAAAACATGGACAATAAATGTTCATGCTCCCATATAATAATTGCCCCAACTAGTATGCATGCTATATGTGCAACTCTTCACCTTTTAGCTTCCGCTTGTGAAGGAATTTTTAAGTGTTACACTAAGGCTTTCGAGATGTTATTGTGTCCCCTTGTTGGAGTAGTTATGGTTCTTTGAAGGTAATGATGTATGAAACTTTATGTGTTTGTTTTCCTGGTTGGTTGCGTGTTTCCTATTAAACTAAAGTGTATTTAATGTGTATCCGTTTCTAATTTAAGTGTATTTATTTTTTCGAGCGCCGTAACGCGGTTTGTTGTAGCCACAAACGAGTGTGTTATGCTGATTTATGTCTACAGTTCCGTTTTAAGATGCTCAAAATACATTTCCTATGTCTATCACTAAAGTATGGCAACTACACACTTATAAAAAATCTCAACAACATATTGCTTACACAGATTGACGCAGACAAGTTACAACAAGTCGTGTTGTGCGGTGAAAAAAGATACCGCAATATCTCTCTCACTCTCCTGATTTGATCCATTCTCTCTCTTCCATTCACACATCTTTCGTTCACCTTTCATTCAACAGTGGTTTTAAAATATTGGTTCGTCGTTAAAATATAGTTCAAGAAATAATGCATAGATGAACATTAAATATGTACATTAAATCATTGGCTGAATTTAAGTCGGTTTTCAAGCCACATGACTGTGCCGTATTTCTGCACTCGTCATATCTATACAAAAATATACATGGTCGCATGGATTGTTTGCTAACAATCCTATAGTACTGACTAATATAACTAATCTATTGTAAGTTGGTGTACTGTTCTAAATTAATCTAAGGGAACTAATCTACCTAACTAATTCAATTTAGGAAAAATGGGTTAGTTACCTTAAAGTGTTTTTAATACATGAAATTATATAACTTATTAATGATGGTGTTAATTTGTAAGTGATGTTTTAATTAACTAAATATATAATTAAATATGTTTAAATGGTGATAAACTAAAGTAAGGTGATGTAGATGTTAAATTAAATGAGTATTTAACTAAATGTAGGTGAATTATAGCTCTGAAATGTCTTAAATAACGTTATATGGTAAATCTACATTCATAATTCTAATATGACTACAAAAATATGAAGTTACACGCGACTGTTTATAAAAACATATTATATACATATCACATATAATTTCTATCTAACTACACTAATTAATTACAACCAGGTGTGATGTTGGAGCAGTGTCCTCTGTAGAATGCCCTCGAAAATAGAGTTCCACTAGACAAAGTCTGATTTACGCTATCATCCTGGGTAATGTTCATACTAATGGTATGCTACTGATTGGTGTAGGTTCAAGTCTAACACTTCGATCCACTCAAGGGTTGTATATGTGGTAGTTGTGTAGACAAATACTAATGTGTCTGTTCATTTCACTATTACTGACACAGTTTATATTACACAGCTGCAAGCGACTGGCGATGGTAACGCACCACAATGTTCATAATCACCACATAGGGCACTATGTAATTACAGTGTCAATGTCTTTGGTGATTTGAGGTCGCCCTCTACTCGTATTTCAGGTATCTCAATGTGAGAACGTCGGCTCAATGTGTCAGCCAGATAGTTCAAGCTTCCCTTCAAATGCTTAATCGTGAAGGCGTAGTTTTGCAGTATCAAGGACCACCTGTAGATCCTGTTATTCCGATGAACCCCAGACTGCATGACAGTTATCGGCGAATTATCGGTTTCAATAACAAACTCTGTACCCGCTAGGAATCTATGAAGTTTCCTGACACAATAGATCACACTTAGATCTTCCAATTCAGAGGCTGAGTATCTTCCTTCAGCAGGAGTGATCTTACAGCTTACGTACATTATCGGATGAAACCTTCCTTCATAAAATTGGCCTAAGACGCCAGAAATGGAAATAGAACTTGCGTCTGTACGTAGAAAATAGGTAAGATTCTGATTAGGCAAACGCAAAATAGGTGGAACGCTAAACATACGTTTCAATTTTGATAAAGCATCAATTAACTCTGCATCCTGAACATTTAGTTTTACATATACTTTTAAAATATTCGAAAAAACACTGGTGATTTCAGCCAAATTGGGTATACATTTGCTGTAATAATTGACAAGACCAAGCAAACTACGGACCTGTTTCTTGGTCGTTGGCATAGATAAATTAAGAATCTTGGTCACAATTCTTTCATCTGTTCTGAGTTGGCCTCTGCTGATTGTATGGCCTAGGAAATCGATTTCTTCCATTCCCAACTCCACTTTGGTGGGTTTAACTGTAAGACCGAATAATCGCAATCTCTCGAAGACATGTCGCAGTTTCTGTAAGTGTGATGTCCAGTCTGCTGTATGGATACAAATGTCATCAATATAGGTCGATGTATTAGGAATTCCGTGCAAGAGGTCTCTAGTGAGTCGGACAAAAGTGGCTGGGGCATTACGAAGACCGAAAGGAAGAAAACGCCACTCATACAGGCCTAGAGGTGTTGAGAATGCTGTCAAAGGAATAGACAATGATTGCATCGGGACCTGCCAATAACCTTTCGTAAGGTCAAGTTTAGAGAAGATACGTGATGTTGACATATCGAGGATAAGATCGTCACATGAAGGGATAGGCTCTGCATCGACTTTGGTCACGTTGTTTAACCGGCGATAATCGACGCAGAGGCGAATCGTCGAGTCCTTTTTCCTGACTAGGACGATAGGAAAAGAGTATTCTGACTGTGATTTCTCAATTATTCCACTCGACTCAAGATTTAAAAGTTCCTTGTCGAGATTTTCCCTGTAACTTAATGGGATGGAATAAGGTCGGCATTTGATAGGTGTGTTATCAGTCAGAATAATAGACGGTTCTATTCTGTCTGTCTTACCTGGGATGTCGGAAAAAATGTCCCTGTACTCTGTTACTAACTCTATAAGTTGTCGCGGTTGCTCGTCTGTCAGTTTCGGTTCTAAACGTATACTATCAATTGTCCCAGTCGTGTCTATTGTCGGGACTGGTAATTCTATTCCATCGTCATCTGTCTGATTAAGTACTGTTGTTGTACTAGCTGTGTGTTCTGTTTCCTGGCTAGGTGTGTTTGCGCTGTCATCGTCTTTGTGTCGCCCTACCTAGTGTAGTTGTGTTGTGTACGTCTGTCGTCCGATTGCTTGGTGTAGGTGCATTCTGTTCGTCTGTCATCAGTTCTTGTCGTGAAAAAAATAAGGCTTCAGCATGTTGATATGAAATATCTTTAATTTTCCCTTTATCGATATTTCATAATCGACATCTGATATTTTTCGTTCAACTTTGAATGGCCCTTGCCATGACGTTTGTAACAAATTACGTTTATCTTGTAGTAAGAGTAGCACCTTTTGATTGGGTTCAAGGTTTAGGGTATTGGAACCCTTATTAGCATATTCGAGTGGTCTCTTTCGACCACAGTTCCTACTCCCTTTGCTAAGTTCCTTCAACAAGCAGACATTGAATCTATTGAACAACTCGAAAAACGTGGGTCAGCGTATTTTTCCTCAAACAGGGACATATTTAAAACATCCTTACATGATACTGAGATCACTGCTTTTGTTAAGAACGTACCTAGCAAATCATACAATCAAAAAGAGTATCAGAAGAAAGATAAACCCTATCAGAAGCCACCACTGTGTGTTTACTGCAAATTATTTCATCCGCAGTACTCGATGTGTGATAAAAGTCCATCTTATCCTGCTCATCTTGAAATGATGATGAAAAAGCAGGAAAACAAACGAGACTCGTACAAACGAGCTGTTAAATGCTTCTTTTGTTCAAGTTATGGCCATTATTCTTCTAAATGTTTGGGCAGGCAAAGAATGAAGGCTAGCAATGCTGCGCTCTTAGATACATCATCAGACGATGAGAGTGTAATTGATTCCGATCTTGAAAATTTATTACCAATCAATGAGTGTGAGACTGTGGCTGTAGTTACTGATATGTTAGAGTTTAATGAATGTGACACGTGTCACCAGTTTCATACGGACGGGAAACTTAAATGTGGTCATGTTATACCATGTTCCAACGAAGATGCTAATGCAGCTTTAGCCTCAAGAGGTAATCTAAAGTTCCACGGTGCATTGGTCAACGAACAACCATGCCAATGTTTACTTGATAGCGGCAGTACTTTACTTGGGGTAAAAAGAGACCTAGTTAAGCCAGAAGATTATACGGGTGAGTTTGTTAAATGCCGTACTTTCTCTGGAAACATTGAGAAATACCCGCTGGCAAAATTCCGCATAAACACCCCGTTCCTTTCCGGCACATTTACGTGAGCGATCTTGCAAAATCCCTGTACTGATTTGATTTTGGGTTGCTTGCCATCATTAAAACAATGTACTGATGACGAAATATTAGCCTGGAAACAAACAAACACGGCTAATGCTGTAACGAGGTCAGATACCCAAACACATTATACTGACCTACAAAATGAAATGTTACAGTTATTAACACCCAGTGGTGCTAGTAACAGTGCTACTCGACAAGAGTTCATCGAGGCACAACGCACCGATCAAACTATCGCACCTTATTTTAAATTGTTAGGTTAGCGAGCGAAAGTTACTAAAAATACATCTTGGTATTTTAAAATACACAACGGAATTCTCATGCGTTATTATAACACCAATAACCATGACATTCAGCAGACGGTGTTACCTGTAAAACACCGACAAAATGCGTTAAAGATTTCGCATGAGTCACCGTTTGCTGAACATTTGGGTTATAACAAAACGAGAGCCAAAACGTTATCATACTTCTATTGGCCTAAATGTGAGAACGATATTAAATCTTTTTGTCAATCATGTACTATTTGGCAACATACAGTAAGAAAGGGAACGCATGTAACAGCCAAGGCCCAAGGTTCAATATTTGGTGCTGATCCGTCCTGGTATGGCCACTTAGTCTCAACCGCCGACTGACCATGCTGGGCGATCGTCATGGCTTGACGGCCGGTGGCCGTTAGCACCAGTGTCTCCACACACAGACACACACACACACACACACACACACACACACACACACACTAGAAGGTACGGGACACAACATGGACACCAGGGCATAGTGATCGGGAGATTGTGGCGGGAGCATATTTCGTCAGTGAAAGGTGTGAATAGCCTGAGGGCTGCCGGCTGAATAGTCTGTTTGTATCCGTGAAGAACACGAGGCTCCGGGTGTGAAAAAAGTTCACCTCATCATCGTGCTTGTGGCTTGTTCCTGAGTGTATGTCTTTTGGTGGTGCTATGAAGGTATGGACGCAGTGTGCGGACCCACAGGCCTTGGCGAGTAATCCGAGAGATCCTCAAGGTCATCATCATAAACTCCTCGACAAAGATCCACCTCTTCATGAGAGGCCATTTCACTCCTTGACATGGGAGCTCGTTAAAACAAGAGAAATCGCTTGGATTGTCGTCAAGTTGTCAAGTTGACAGATTCAACGGCTGTTTCGTCCTTGGACAGAGTTACTAGTGGTGCGTACATCGTTTACGGCTAGCTTAGATGTACACGTAACGGAAGACACCACATATCTACATGACACATTCAATGTTGTTACGGATCACACCGATCTGTAAAGGCTCATCGATCATCAGTGTTGCCTTGTTAAACACTCGGACTATGAGGTCGGTCACTGCCTGAAAATCATCAAGGGTACAACATCGGTACCAGTCGCCACCCTCACGAAAGAACTTGCTCTGCCCATGGAGCGTTATTATCGCCGCACTTCTCACGAATGAACTTGCTCTGCCCATGGAGCGTTATTATAGCCACACTTCTTACGAATGAACTTGCTCTACAATGGAACATTATTATAGCCACACTTCTCACGAATGAACTTGCTCTACAAATGGAGCATTATTATCGCCGACACTTCTCACGAATGAACTTGCTCTGCCCATGGAGCGTTATTATAGCCACACTTGTCACGAATGAACTTGCTCTGCCCATGGAGCGTTATTATAGCCACACTTTGCACGAATGAACTTGCTCTGCCCATGGAGCGTTAATATAGCCACACTTTGCACGAATGAACTTGCTCTGCCCATGGAGCGTCGTCATCGACACCTCGTATTAAGAAGAAAACAGCTCTGCCCACGGAGCCTCGTCTTCATTATCAGTCGCCGCTCTACTTGGAGAGCCACATTTAAGACTTGTCGCCGCTCTACTTGGAGAGCCACATTGGTCATCGATCACCTCTGTACTTAGAGAGCCACATCTGTGACCTGTCGTCGCTCTACTTGGAGAGCCACATTTGTGACCTGTCGCCGCTCTACTTAGAGAGCCACGGTTGCGGCCTGTCGCTGCTCTACTTCATTGTTTGCCGCCTGTCGTCACACCTTGGTACAGCACCCGCTCCGCTCAGAGAGCCACGCTGTGCTGCTTGTTACCGCATTTCGGTACGATACCCGCTCATTTTACTGAGCCAAGTTTTGTCGCCGACAAACGCCTCGTGTACTCAAAATCAACGCAAATATCAAGTACACGCTTGAGATCGACATCTCCTGAATTCGTCTTCGTGGATGGACATCTCGTGACATTGTCAGAATCGAATTTCTCCATCGATTGACGATTGTTTGCAGTATCTGGACGATCTTTACTTCGGAACATCGGACACCACATTTAATCAACAGCTGCGAGGAGGATCGCCATAAATAAGCTAAGCAATTGTTTGTGGTTGTTCAAGTTCTGTGGTTATAGTCGAGATATTGTAATATTAACACATGATATCCTTTCTTCTTTCACTCATTTCTCAAGTGGCGTCATTTGTGCTGCATACTTCACTGTGCTATTTATCGCTGTGTAGTACTAATTCTGCTGTGTGCATAGTTTCTTTTGTTGAGACATTCTTGGTGTCATACTTAGAAATGTCACTATTGCTTTACTTGTTATATCGTTGTCTTTATGCTCTGCTGATTTACATTGCCTATTTCCTATATTGTTCTCTGCTTATTTTGCATACGATTTAATTACTATATAGTTAGAACGAAGCAACATGTCGTCTTTACAGGATTTTGTTGCTATTGTGAAGATGCAGGTTTGACAGGAACAATTCGCTGCTTTTCAGACACATGAAAGAGATGAAAGATCCGCAGCAAGACAATTGGAAAAAGAGAAACTGTATACACAAAGGGAACACATGGCGGAACAAGAGAGACAAAGAATATTCGAAAAAGAAAGGATAGCCGCTGAGAAAGAGAAGACAGCTGCTGAAAATGATAGAATTGCATCTCAATTAGCTGCTGAGAAAGATTAAAAATTGCTGGAAACGCAATTACGAGAACAAGAATTAGCTTTCAGTCATGAAATGTTAGCAACTGAAAAACAGCTGAAAGAAAAGGAATTGGAGAATAAATTTAAGATGAAACAGCTGGAGAAGGAGAAGGACGAGGAGATAACCAAACGTAAGGTCGAGGCACATTCCACAGATGCCATTAAGAAGTATAGCGGGATCGACAAGAACTTCGCTAATAATGACTCCATATCTGCATGTATTACTAATTTTGAATTGATAGTAAAGCACTATAGCGTACCAGAATCTGAGTGGCCGGTACTGATTTATAGGCACCTCAGTGGGGAGCCTCTGTAGGTTGTTGAATTAATACCTGAAGAATTACGCAATAATTACTCTTACATTCGTAATCCGCTCTCTAAGCTGGACACTGACTACCGAGCACCCAACAAGAAAAGAAAGTGCGCTAACTGCCTGGGCAAACATGGTGCAAGATACCTGGGCTGTCCTTACATGCAACGACATAGATACGTATTAAATCTCGCCATCAGCACAAAGACCCCATACAACGAAGCAAGGCGGAGATACGAGACAGCCACGGGTATATCACAAGCTGAAAGAGATCAACTGCAAAAACAGATAGACGAGTTGAAGAGACAAGTCAAGGCAATGCGACACCGACTCCGACCAGCGACAATGAAAATCTACTGGCAGAAATGAAGGAGATCGAGCAAAACATCAAGCAAGAAGAGGAACATATGGCACTGATTAAGAAGGAGAACGAACAAATGCTTCAAACCATTAAATCAGAGCGAGAACTGCATGTTTTCTGCTGTAGTATATCCACAGTATTTCAGTTTCCCAGTCACGGTTACATGTAGTATGGGCACATTATTTTAGTTTCCCAGCCACAGCTACACGTAGTATGTCCATAGTATTTTAGATTCCCAGTCACGGCTACATGTAATATGGGCACATTAGTTTAGTTTCCCAGCCACGGCTACATATAGTATGGCCAAATTATAATAGTTTCCCAGTGTCAACAACCTGATTTCATACAATCATGCGGTCCCTTCATTCACCCCTCGTAATTACAAACACATCGGTGGGTAAATGGAACGATCAGGATTCACGTTTTATTATATGTTACAAAGCTCGCCTTACGAGCATACACAATTAACATTCGTTACTCAAATACAATCTACTATCGTTCGCTAAGTGTAACCTCTCTAAACTATACACTGGCGAGGGAAAACGCAGATATCCTGTCACACCGACTGTCCGTCCCGGTCTGCCCGAATTCACATGTCCAGTCCAGTTCCTCGTCCCCCGTTCTCGTGCGGTTAGTCGTGCGGCGTGCTGGATCACTTGCCACGTAGTTCAGTTGTCCAGTCCTAGTAGCCTACAGCTATACTAGAGTTCAGTCTGTTTACGGGTAATCCCTGTGCCTACGGTACTCTGTCCTATTTCGGGAATGAATCTCGGTATGTCCCGTCATGTCCTAGCTCTGACACATGCGTGTCCTGTCTAGGTCTGGTCCTAACACTGGTTTGGAGTACTATCTCCTTCTACTGTCTCTCTCTGTCTATACTCTTGTATAGAGTCCCTATTATGTCCTGTCTTTGTCCTTTACTTTCCTCCGTCCTTGTCCTACTTCTATCTATGTCTATCCTACTTCTATCTATGTCACTCCAGCATCTTGACACGCTCTCGTCCCCCGTCGCATTGCGTCACCAACTTTAACTCATGGGTGTGGCGCAATCTTTCGTAACATTTAAAAATTAGTTGGATCTAATTTCGTCAAGTGGTGGTAGGGTTAAGTCCTCATGCCCTGGGTATAATCACTAACTTCTGACCGTCTGATGTCACATTGTCGTATTTATCCACTGGCTTATTAATCAGTGTAGCACAACTGTACTGTTGGCTAGAGTAAGTACTCATCCCCATTACACATATGAGAGCTGTAACGACCCGAAGCCCATTGCCTTTACGGCCTGCTTCCCAAAATGTTGATTAACCGACACCCCGTTCAGATTGCACTTTTTACGGTACAATACATGAATATAAATTCATGTTCCCGTGTAATGTTTCTCCAACTATATTACCTGTTGTGTGCGTGCTGATGTACACCTCTCTAACTTCCGTTTGTGGCTAAATATTCAAATGTATACTAGAGTATCAGTTAATCTGTGATGTCCCCTGTTCATGGGTTATCCCCCCTACCTTTTAATTGGTGTCTGCATTTTTATCTGTAAGTATATCTGGTTGTTTGCGTGTTTCGTTACGTTTAATGTATGTTTAAATCAGAAACATAGGTGTATGTGTCTAATTTACTGAATGTTGTTTTTCAAGCGTCGTAGATTGGTTTATGCTGTCACGAATTGATGCGTTATTTGTGACTGCCCTGCCGATCTAGGAAACTCAAAAATGTGGCTATACCTGTAAAAGAATAGTGGCAACTACACACAGAAATAACAGGAGCATATGTGTTACATTCAAAACGCAGACAAATTATAAAAACGCTTGGGCGCTGAAAAAATTCGCCCGCTGTTCACTCGCCTTGTATTTAATTCATCCATTCTGTCCTTGCTCTCGTCTTTCTCACTCACATTCGTTCTGACATGTTAAAAAGTTATGTTATATCATTACATTATTATAGCATTATAATGACACAGGGAAATAATATTGGGAAATGAAAAGTAAAATAAAATAAAATAATGAAAAATACATTAAAATTAGAAAATAAAATTTAGTGCAAAAATAAATAGTGCAATAAAGTTTTTTGAAATCTTTTGAGCCGATTAATAGTGCGGAAAATGGCACTGTATCTATATATACAATATTTACAAGTTAAGTGGTTTGTTTGCCCTTATTGTAAGTATATTAACTATTATTTAATTAAGCTCTAATTTAGTGTACTGAGATTAGCTGACTAAGGGAAGATAATTTAACTAATTAACTGAAATGGGGTAAAAGTGTTGGTTCTCTTAATCCAACTATGAATCTAGATGGTACACAAATTTTTTTAGTGATGTTATATTTCTAAACTAATTTGTGTTAGATAAATAGAATGTTCTAACTATGCTAAACTAATTTATGGAACGATAGTCTCTTTGGAGACTGATAAGATGTAATAAATCTCAGTTACCTAATTTTAAGACTAGTTATAAGTGTAGTTAGTTAGGAAATAGACAAGGTGCAATTAATCTACAAAAACTAAAGTTGTCGTGTTCCTTTCAACTAACTACATCTACGAAAATGTTCGATTCTATGCAACTGCAATAAAATTCTATATTATACATGACATTTGCATACATTTATCTTCATATAATCTTTATATACATGATAATATATACATTCTTATCTACCACACTAATTAACTAAGTTAAACCAGGCACAATGAAGATGTCGCGTTCTTTCCTTTTGGAATCTATATAACAAGTTCTTATTTATACAGTTCACTGTTCCACGCGATGTTCCTGGGATATATTCATGATGTCTTAATAATATAGTCGAATATACTTTCTTGACTCGATGTAGATTGTGATCATTTGAGTATATTATAATGTCACATCTGTGTGATTGACTTCTGGTAACATTGTCACAGACGAAGATGGAGTTGTGTCGACTTCTGGTAACATTGTCACAGACGAAGATGGAGTTTTGACGTCTTCTGGTAACATTGTCACAGACGAAGAGTTGTGTCGTCTTTCATTGGCAACTCAGGTACATCAAAGTTTGTAGGCCTACTTAACACGTCAGCCAGTATATTACTTTTGCCACTGATGTGTCTGAGGAGCGGCTGGCCGAGAGAGGAGCGGCTGGCCGAGAGGCTAGAACGCCGGACTCTCATTCGGGAGGCCCGGGTTCGATCCCTCGGTAAGGTGTCGGATTTTTTTCTGTCGGGGGCAAAAAGAAAATCCTAACCTGCACAGTTCGCGGCGACTGCACTAGCCAGGCGGCCTTTATTCCTCAGGCTCAAAGACCCCTCTGCCATACACCACAAGGTACTATATCGGCAGTAAATGACAGTTGACAGTGTCTGACAGAAAACGAGTAATTTTGGAGTACCAGAGACCATCTATATATTCTATTATTTTTGTGGACCCCTGTCTCCATGACAGTGAGCGGGGAGTTGTCAGTCTCGATGACAAAGTGTGTCCCTGCCAAAAATCGGTGCAGTTTATGGACACAGTACACAATCGCTAACGCTTCCAATTCAGAAACACCATATTTGGCCTCAGTAGGAGTAATCTTACGACTTACATACATTACTGGATGAAGAATATCGTTGTATTTCTGGCCCAATACTCCTGCTATCGAGACTGTGCTGGCATGAGTCCTAAGAAAATATTGTAAATTAGAATTGGGACATTGCTAAAAAATGTTTAAGTTTTGATAAAGCATCAATTAGAATGGCATCTTTCACATCAATTTTTACATTATTTTTCAATAAATTAGAAAAGACACTGGTAATTTCCGCTAGATTGCGAATGAACTTATTATAATAATTCACCAATCCGATCAAACTTCTCACTTGTTTCTTGGTAGCTAGCATCGTGAGATTTAGAATTTTTGTCACAATTTTGCTATCAGTTTCCAAATGGCCTTTTGATATAGTATGGCTTAGGAAGTCTATTTTATCCAAGCCCAGCTCCACTTTAGTGGGTTTTACTGTAAGTCCAAATATTCTTATCCTTTCGAAGCTTTTACTAAGTTTTTGCAAGTGTTTTGTCCAGTCTGTTGTATGCACACATCTGTTATTTATCAGTTTTGGTTTTATCTGTCTGCTGTCCCTTATTGTAGTTAACTCTATTATTGGTCCTGTTTGTTCTATGTTGTCGTCTTGTGTTCAATGCACTATTGTGGTTGCCCTGAGTGCGTTTTCTGTCTGATTACTGGGTGTATTTGCATTGTGTTTCTCTTCTATTTGGCTACTCTTTGGTGTGGATGCATTGTGTTTGTCTATTGTCTGATGAATTGGTGTAATTGCATTGTGTTTGTCTGTTGTATGATGTTTCTGTTTAGAGGCCAATGTTGTTGATTGGTCCTCTGCTGTCACGTTGTTAAACTTACTTTCTGAGTGGTGATATAAAATACATGATGGAGACATATAATTAATATCTCTAACAAATTTCTGTCAGTCAAACTGAGCTAATATTCTGGCTCTGGAATAGTTGTATCGTAATTGAAAAGCAAAGAACGAATCTTTTGAGATTCGTGAAAGTATGTGTCGTTGTTCGACTTTTAGTAATATTTGCTGATAGTCATGATTGTCTCTCTTGCCATTTATCATGAGACTATATTTGTGTGCCTGAAAATAACATGACGTGTTTTCTGTCATGTTTGGGTTTATAACTTTTCCACAAGATGAGGTAAATACAATGGCGCGTTGCGCCTTTATGGCGTTTTCTTTGCTGGTGTTAGATCTTTCACAACTTGGTGTTTTAAGGTGTAATCTTTCTTCTTCCCGGTCATCTTGCTGTTTTTGTGTTTTTGACCTGATTACCGCATTAGCCTTGTAGGTTTCTCTCCAGGCTAATATTTCTTCTGCGGTACAGTTTTTCAACTGTGGTAAGTACCCAATTATCAAATCCGTACACGGATTATCTAAGATGGCGCACGTAAATGTGCTGGACAGGAATGGAATGTCTATACGGGTTTTCGCTAATGGGTATTTTTCTATGTTACCCGAGAATGTACGGCACTTTACAGAGCCGCCCGTATAATCTGCTGGCTTGGCCAATTTCTTCCTCATGCCAATAAGAGTACTACCGCTATCTACTAAACATTGACAAGGTTTGTTGTTAACCATTCCATCATGAAATACTAGTTTGCCTCTGGAGGCGGTGACTGCATTTGCATTTTTCGTAGAGCATGGTACTGTGTGCCCGAATTTAGCACTCCGTCTTCATGAAATTGATGGCATATAACACAATTATCAAAGTTCAGCACATAAATAGCCGCTAAAACATTACCAGTGTATGGTAAAACTTCCTCACTTTCACTTTCATGCTCACTTTCACTCCCAGAAGAGGTATCGACAAGAATAGCATTACTGGCTTTCAATTGCTGACGTCCAAGACACCTCCAGCTATAATGTCCATACGAACGACAAAAGAAGCATTTAACTGCACGTCTATACGTGTTTCTCTTGCTCTCTTGCTCCTTTATCATCATCTCTAAGTGAGACGGATATCCCGGGTTCTTATCGCACATCGAGTACTATTCGTGAACCAAATGACAGTATGGGCATTGAGGTGGCTTAGATTTAGGTTTGTCCCTCATTTGAAATGGTTTCTGAGGTTTACTTTTAGCAAATGATACTATTTCAGACTCTTCCACAGATGTTTTAAAGATGTCTCGATTAGAAGAAAAATATGCGGACCCCGTTTTTCTATTTGTTCTAATGACTCAATATCAGCTTGCTGCAGAAATTTTGCGAAGGGAGATGGTAAAGTGGAGATGACCTTATCCATTATCATTAAATTTTTAAGTTTATCAAAGCTTTTGTCTACCTTTGCCGCGTCTAGCCATCTGTTGAATACACTCTGTACGTTAGAAACATAGTCAATGAACGTTTCAGTTGGTTTAGGTTTTAATTTGGAATATTGAATTTGATACAATGGGGTGTATAGTAAAAAATGTTGCATAATGCGTTGTTTAATGTAATCGTAATTATTTCTGAGCTCTTGGGGGATAGATTCTATCACTGTTAACGGCTCCCCCAAGAGGTTCTTCATGTAGACCACCGCTCGGTGTGCTCGTGGCACCTCCTGGAATTTAAACTGGAATTCCACATTCTCAGTCCATGCCGATATGGAATCGCCTTGGCAAAAAGGTTTGACCAGCCCTATGTACTTGTTTAACTTATTCTCTTCTTCTTTACTTTTTAACTTGGTGGTCGAAATCTGTACGTGAGATTCAATCTCCAATTCCTTCATTTTCAACTGCGTTTGTGATTCAATCTCCAGTTATTTTCCTTTTATTTCTAATTCCTTTAATTTAGTGGCCTCAGCCAGTTCTACTTCTTTTAATTCAGTGGCCTCAGCCAGTTCTAATTGTCTTAATCTATTTGCTTCAGCTAATTCAGCAAGATCTTTCTGATGCTGACGTTCCTGTGCTCGCTCCTCTCTTTCCGAGTTTTTAGCCTCTTTTTCCAGTTCTGCTTTCCTCTCTGTGTATTCTCTATATTTATTACTTGCCCATTGCTCTAATTTTTCACCCGTATATCCAAGGTCTTTACCCGCCTGTATACACTCACCTAATGTTGACATTTTGCTAATATTTATACACACACTCACATATAAAATGAAATCAACAGTAAATTTTATAGAATAATACTACTTATTTACAGCACTCGAATTGAGATGCCAATCTAATCTGTCTATCAAAACTCTATGTATACTTATCTGCAAAAAAACTGGAACTTTCTTGGGCCTATAAGAAGTTCTTGTGAATTTCAGGTTGAACTGATGTTCTAATTACGTCTGCTCTGCATTCTGTTATATAGAGCAGCAAAAGTTACTATTTTGAAAATACAATACATACAAGTTAATATCACATTCAACCAATTTATGTGTAATGATTCGCTCCGACGGGATGCTGAAATGCGAAATTAATTAATTTAATTTTGTCTGTCGTTTGTTGTGTCAAATGTCATCGTGTCTTCACCTCTGTTCGACCTCACCTGAAACGTCTTTGTGAAACATGTTTGTATTTATTCTTTCACAATTATAATACTTATCACACACAAACTTTTCTACACTAATCTACTTCTTATCATACATGATCATTATTCTTTCAATTAGCTACACACAATTTGCCGTAAGTTTAGAAATCATTCTCTGATCTCATCTCGGGTATTCACTCAATTGGGTACACATTTCGCATAGCTTCAACAATCACTTTGTACATTTAATGATTACCTCTGTACACCATCTCTGTCATTCAATCTTGTGTAGGTTTAAAGACCTCTTCTGAACGCTACTTCTGTTCCAATTTTGCTTAGGTTCAAGGCCCACTTCTGTGCATTTACTTTTGCGTAGGTTCAAGACCCACTTCTGTACACCACCTCGGTTCCGCGTGTCAACAACCTGATTTCATACAATCATGCGGTCCCTTCAGTCACCCCTCGTAATTACAAACACATCGTTGGGTAAATGGAACGATCAGGATTCAAGTTTTATTATATATTACAAAGCTCGCCTTGCGAGCATACACAATTAACATTCGTTACTCAAATACAATCTACTATCGTTCGCTAAGTGTAACTATGCCCTCGCTAAACTATACACTGGCGAGGGAAAACAGATGTCCTGTCACACCGACTGTCCGTCCCGGTCTGCCCGAATTCACATGTCCAGTTCCTCGTCCCCCGTCCTCGTGCCGTTAGTCGTGCGTACGTAGTTCAGTTGTCCAGTCCTCGTAGCGTACAGCTATACTAGAGTTCAGTCTGTTTACGCGTAATCCCCGTGCCATACAGTACTCTGTCCTATTTCGGAATGAATCCCGGTATGTCCCGTCATGTCCTAGCGCTGACACATGCGTGTCCTGCCTAGGTCTGGTCCTAACACTGGTTTGGAGTACTATCTCCTTCTACTGTCTCTCTCTCTCTGTCTATACTCTTGTATAGAGTCCCTATTATGTCCTGTCTTTGTCCTTTACTTTCCTCCTTCCTTGTCCTACTTTTATCTATGTCTATCCTACTTCTATCTATGTCACTCCAGCATCTTGACACCCAGCCTCGGCTACATGTAGTACGGCCACAGTATTATAGTTTCCTAGCCACGGCTACATATAGTATGACCACAGTATTTTAGTTTCCCAGCCACGGCTACATGTAATAAGGTCACAGTATTATAGTTTCCCAGCCACGGCTACATATAGTACGGCCACAGTATTTTAGTTTCCCAGCCACGGCTACATATAGTATGGCCACAGTATTTTAGTTTCCCAGCCACGGCTACATGTAATAAGGTCACAGTATTATAGTTTACTAGCCACGGCTACATGTAGTAAGGCCACAATATTATAGTTTCCTATTCACGGCTGCATGTAGTATGGCCACATTAATTTAGTTTCCCAGCCACGGCTACATGTAGTATGGCCACAGTATTATAGTTTCCCAGCCACGGCTACATGTAGTATGGCCACATTAATTTAATTTCCCAGCCACGGCTACATGTAGTATGGCCACAGTATTATAGTTTCCCAGCCACGGCTACATGCAGTATGGCCACAGTATTATAGTTTCCTAGCCACGGCTACATATAGTATGGCCACAATATTATAGATTCCCAGCCACGACTGCATGTAGTATGGCCACATTAATTTAGTTTCCTAGACACGGCTACATGTAGTATGGCCACATTAATTTAGTTTCCTAGGCACGGCTACATGTAGTATGGCCACATTAATTTAGTTTCCTAGACACGGCTACATGTAGTATGGCCACATTAATTTAGTTTCCTAGACACGGCTACATGTAGTATGGCCACATTAATTTAGTTTCCTAGACACGGCTACATGTAGTATGGCCACATTAATTTAGTTTCCCAGCCATGGCTACATTTATTTTGGCCACAGTATTTTATTTTCCCATACATGGTAGTGGTCATGAGCCAGTTTTTATTTCTCAATGTTCAAATCTTGTAGAATTTCAGGATGTTTTTCTTCTTCGACAACGATAGTCCAACAATCTGTCTATAACACTTGAGGTACGATTCTATTTAGTGATTTTGAAATGGTCCATGACTCACTATAATATCTGGGCAAACGAAAGATGCATGTTCTCATCAGTTGTACTTAACATATGTGGTGATGATGTCATATGCATTGTCTAACGTCTGTTTGACGTCTGGATTCGTCGACTGCCAAGGAGACGGTAAGATTGCCAATCTATCCCTCCGTGCGATTCAGGCCTGCAGAATGTGATGACCCTCTCACACCAGAGACCATGCGCAGGAAACTACTTTGGACAATGCATTATTTATTTATACGCTTTATCAACTACCACTCCAGACTCTATTTGGCATCACTTACCTTTTTTGTTGACTTTTACTTCGAAGTCCTCACATCTGTACTGGATGCAATCAGTACTTCCTGGACTGTAGAAAAGTTGTCCGTTTAAATAGGTGCGTTCCCATTTGTGGCAATGTTCTGGTGAGTGTAGAAATGTATGTCCCTCTTTATCGCAAGCATACACGTGTTGTATTCCAATGTAGGTCTTACCCAAGAAATATTTAACTTCAGGAGCTTCTCGGAAACTAATCATGAGCATGTGACTTACCTCTGCCGCAGACATTCATGCTTTGCGCAGATTTAGGTCCTGAGTGTTCTGAATCAAAAATTCGGCACTCTTCCGAATTCCGGTCCCAAATAGTTCCGCAGTGAATAGGTCAGGGGTAAGGGTTAGGGTCAGTGTTTAGTTAACAACTAACCCTAACCCTTAACCCCTGACCTATTCACTGCGGAACTATTTGGGACCGGAATTCGGAAGAGTGCCAAAAATTCTGATGATGTCCATCCATGACATCGTCCTTGTCCACCCAATATTATGTATCTTGTTCTGCGTCTTTCCCACTGATTTCCGGTCGTTACAATATCCACCAATGACCAGAGAATACAGTTTGTCTCTTTATATTAGTTGTATATAATGTTTTCAACGTGTATATAATACCGGTCCACAATCATTTCGGTGTCTTAAATTGTAAAGCTGTTTTGTTATAATTATGTGTTGCTATTCCAAAATTGTAATCACATTTTTTCCCTATTAGCTCTAGCTTTTGAGATAATTATTATTACAAACCTAGAGTGAATTTCCAACTGTGTCAATTTGACTGTATATATTATATTGGCACCTTAGCGTCTTGACAGACGATAGTTTATTACATTGTGCTTCAAACAGGCGTAATAATCATAACTCATGGCGGTAGCGAATGTGACTGATCAGAATAATTCACACTGCAAATACTCGTCCATAGTGGATGCATGTTAACGCATGGTCATTTTAACCATCACGCACCATCTTACACCTCACGAGCTCAGTGTCTGACATATCTGTAATAATGTAATCCTTTGTCTTCATTATATTGCTGATATTTATACCCTACATGCAACACTTTAGGCGGTGACTTGCTCCCAATGTGCATTATAATAGCCTGTATCAATCATGTTCCGTATAACAGAATGACTGTTATATAAGTTGCATGGCTGACAGTCGGGATTTGATACGGTGGAGCTTGGACATAAGAGAGAAATAGCGAAGTATTGCAGTGCAATTGAAATTAGTAATGATAGAAGCACTAAAAAGCACTAGAGTAATATCTGGGTATGACGTGGCGACCATCACGTAGCTTGACAACAACGACATTCTGGAGAGAAGCCATCAAACCTTTGGCAGAGCAGACGTGTTGTTGAAAAGATACACCGATTCCATCTGGATAACAGAAAACACTTGATATTAATTAAGTAAAGATGACGAGGACAAGGACAAGGGACATTGTCTTCTGTTTGGATACAGTACTGATTTGCAGTAGAGAATAAAATGGAAGAAAAACGCCACTAAATAAATAACTATAAGAATGCCTTTTTGTATCGTAACTGTCAAATGAGCAAAACATTCTGTTATATGACCTGCCAACATGCTGCAACCACCATATGAATCAGAAATAATAAAGAGAACTGCAAAACCTATTTGAAGATGAAGCTCTTACTTTTGTTTACCTCACTGTGATTGGTGAGTTTCGAGCTTCCATATTGAGTTATTTCTGAAATACAATAGTTTAACATCAACAACACTAAGTATGATGCCGGCGTCTACCACAAATATATGATCCTGTGGCCATCATGGGCCTCTACAAGGCGATTGGGGTATAATGGCTGCTGGTACTGCCAAATAGTGTTACTCATTTGGCTCCTAGAACCAGGATCGCTCTTGTTCAGGGTTGTCACGGAACATAACTGCAAACCTCCAGATTAACACCACAGCTACTGGGGAACGTCTTTATACCCAGTCTGACCTTGCGGAACAGAACTGAAATCCTCTGGATTAACACCATAGATACAGATACTGTGATACGTCAATACGCCTAGTCCCGTCCTGTCCTTACCTTACAAGGGACAGGTTGACCATCGAAATCCAGTCGTTGCCACTGAGAACCGCCGCACCAAGCAGATGCCTTTACCAGAAACTAGTAAACCGGTGGGAATAAGCAGCACCCCGTGAGGACCGGAAATAATTTCTTGACCGTACCGCAGACTTGAAAGCACGTGAGGGAAATCTTTGGCTGACGGAATCCGAAATTCAACGCCGTCCAGACATAAATTGCTTCAAATTTGGAGAGGGAGGACGCCGCAGAAGAACTGCAACATCTGTCAAGGCTATGTAATTATTGTTGTGTGTGTTGGTTTCATGTATGTGTCTTATTAAGAAAACATTGAATAACATAAAGTAGAGAATATATGGATAGCGAACAGACATTATTAGGAAACGTATTAGGAAGTATGTAGAGGGCCATCGGCAGATTATATATGTCGTTGAAACAACAAGGCGTGGCCACATACATAGAAACAGTTTAGTGGACAGGCAAGACATTTCAAGAAATTGATGGTGGCCATCGAAACATATGCTTTTCTGATGGTCGCTACAGATGAAGAAAAAAAATAAGAACATAGCCTACCAAAGTATTTTATCTCCAGTCTCTGATGTTAACCCATCAGAAGTCAGGAAGCTGACAACAAGCAGCCCAATCTACGAAACGATTCAACACAAGCTACACAATAAAGGACCCAAATACAACCAAACTGATATAGTCAACGATTGAACTGGGCCATTTGTATCTACTGTGGAAACAGAAACATTAGAATGAAATTAGAGGAAGGATCATCTGAAACCTGGGAAGAATTCAAGAATGATTTAGCGCACAAATACGCAGAAATCACAGATCCACAACACGCCTTCTCAGTTTTAAGGCAATCTAGACAGGAGAAGGGAGCGAACTTTCATGAAATAATCTTACAAGATGTGCATACGGCTCATGTAAGACTGAGAAGGAGTGTGAATGAAGCCGGTGAAAGACGAAGAAAATATGCAGATCGCAATACGCAGATCCAAAAATTTAAGGTCGGAGATAGATAGAGTTTATTGTAAGAAACATAAAATAGATTCTAAATTTGATAACCGCTGGGTACCGGGCTATTATAGTTTGGAAAAATTAGGCCCCGTATCCTACTTTATTAAAAATCAAATTTCTGGGCATACGAAGCGTGTGCATGTACAGCATTTAAGAAGAGATTATGAAAGAGGAATTGAAAATGTCATTCGGAAGAAAAATTTGAAAGGCGAACCACGTATGTAATTTCCCCAGAAATAGATAAGATACTGGAGCATGAAGAGAGGAATTCTGAAATGTATGATAGCTCAGACGAATTCAGCATGTTCCGGGGCCAACCATTTCCATAGAAGAGGAAAGTACCTCGGTTAAAATTAACACGGAGCGCAATATAACTAGCAGAGACTGAAGTATATCTTTTGATAAACAAGACGCTCCATATAGAAACACCAGGCAGGCTTTAAAAAGAAAATAAGATAGACAAAGGGGAATAGAAATTAAAAGAATGAGAAAAATTAGAGAGAAATCGTCCTGTGAAGAATCCATTCCTATGTTTTTCAAAATTGCAGAAGCTTCAAGATAGAGAAACCAGACTGGAATTTGAACAGAAGAATTTAGAGGCCAGAAGCACAGATTAGGAGAATACAGAATGGGTGATGGAACAGAGGTGAAAGAAAATACAACCACGGGGGACGACTTATCAAGTTCTTGTTTTGATAACAGTGATGAAGTACCCGGGAACGTTATGGCAATTGTAGGGAGCAGTGCATATCTGAGGAATTTATTATTACTGAAAAGAAACCTAGAGAGGCGATGAGATAGCACGGTAGGATATCAAAATGGCAGATTAATTCATCCACATCCCAATGCGAATTTCAGAAAAATGACGGAGGCATAAATTGTTATGATTGATTTATTTATTTAGTGTTATGAGTACTGGTGATAGACAAGAGATGACAGAGTCGGCAGGAGCTGATGAGAGATTGAGTATTTTGTATGAGTTGATCCGAATTGGGTGTGTGACGTAAACGGAGTTGTCTGTTGCACAAGATGGAGGAGTGAGACGATTTCTGGGCTATCGATTTTGATGAGGGTATGTGATTGTAGTTGCTACTGTCTGTGGCTGCGCTAGTCGAGTCTTGTGATTTTTAAAAAAAAAGGGATTTTATGAATATATTGATTTTCCTACATACTAAGGGTATGGAGGCATGGGGAAAAAGGTTTACGAGAGATTGAGTCACATACCTGAATACTGAGTAAGAATGTGGGTGAATTGAGTGTCCGTTGCACGCAATGATTCTTCTTCTTCTTCTTTCGTTCGCCTGAACTATGTTTATAACTGCAATGTTGTCTCTTGTATGAATCTAACAGTCTTTTTTAGTTCATTCAACGGTCCATAGAGTTTATCTTCCACTGTTGTCTCTCTAGGCCAGAAGGTTCGCCTGGATATGTTGTAGTTTGGGCAATCCTGGAGTATGTGCTCTGCTGTCTGCGACGCCAAACCACATGTGCACATGGCTGAGTCACCAATCTTGAATTTTGTATACAAGTGGTTGCGTAATCTATTGTGTCCTGTTCTGAGGCGCAGAAGAATGACCTGTTCTGGTCACGCAATGATGGATGGAATCAATTTTTGAAGTAAGTGGTTTTTAGTGATTGTATTGATTTTGGATTGTGAGAGAATTATTTTGGTTAGTCCTACACTCATGACAGTAATGGGAGGAGTGTGTGAGTGTTTGTCTTTCGTTATGCATCTGGGCTTCTTTTGTCGAGATTTAAATAAAGGATTAACAAAAGGGGATTGTTTTGTTAGGAAGGGGTGTAGAAAGGATATTCGAGTTTCGACACTCGAATAAAGTTTCTAGAAAAATATTTTGGTTAATTCTCTAATGAGTAACATGTGAGGGAAATGTGATTGTGTGCGTTATTGTTAGTAGAAAGAGAGGCGGTTTGATTTGTTGTGCGAAAGCGAGTTGGAAGGTTGTGAAAGGATGAAAGAGGTTTGTGACTAAATATGACTGGGTTGACTCGTCTCTCGGTCGAGATGTTTATAAAATTATTAGTTTTTTTTGTTACTATTCTTCTCTTAGTTTGGTGGCCACCGATATTTTTTTTTCATGAGTGTTGTAATTTATTGTGGGTTATGTTGATGATGATGGATTTAATTTATGAGGATGTATGTTCCCTGCTAAGAGAGAATAGTGGACAATGATTGTTTCTATGTTTAGCAGCAGATCGCTGACAAGAACCATAATGTATATGAGAAGAAGAAGAAGTAAAATATATATAGTAATGATTGTTTATATGGTTAGCAGCAGATCGATGACAATAACCGTAATGAATATGAGAAGAAGAAGTAATATAAATATAACAAATGATAATTGTTTTGCTTGGCGGTGGATGGTTGTTCTGGACTCCAGAACGTGGGTCGAATCTGCAAATTTTGTTGTTGTTGTGTTACTCAATATGTGTTTTATAGATGAAGAAGAATACGAATAATTGGTGATTAAAATTATATATTAGTTGATTATGTATTGAATATGTAATTGAATTAGTGAGAACCACACGTTGGTATATTGGTGTTGGTCAGAGAGGTTTCTGGTGTATTAGGAAATATTTTATTTATTGATTAGCGGGTTGTTAGAAGTTAGAATTTAAAATACGAGTTTCAGGTTAGAGTGTTGTTGTTAATTTGGATTTAGAGACCTGAGAAAACGACATGTTTTTCTTCTAAGACTTTTCTATAAAAAAAGTGCATGTTGAGTTTTCGCTGAAATTCAGTAGTTTAACACCAACAACACTAAGAACGATGCTGGCGTCTAACATAAATATACGATCCTGTGGCCATCATGGGCCCCTCCTAGGCGGTTGGGTCATAATGGTTACACACATCTTTGTATCGTAGTAGAGGCCGACACTGAGATCTCTTACACATCTGTAATTCACCAAATAATATGTCCTGTGATATTCTACCACAATCAATACTACTAACGTACTCTATCCATCTAAGTCTACAAAAACTGAGCATAACACAAACTATCACACAACCCGATATGTCCACTACTTCAGCATTTGCGAATGTGTCTTGCCACTTAATGTAAGTATTCTTCGCATACACCACATATTAAAGATGTTTTTAAACTGCTCTCTTGGTGTGATTAAGTAGTTGACCATGCTTCGCTGCCAATAAGGAAGAGTACTAAGGATACAGGCTTGACAGACAAGGACTTGTGCTTTGGCAGTAAGTTTTCTGTTCTTCCAGACTATTTTTGTGAACCTGTTTATTGGTGTTGCTGCCTTACCAATCATGACGTTGAGTTCCTGATATAGGGATAATTTGTTTTGTGGTAAAACCTTTACCACCTTCCCGGGAATGATAATTCTTGCTGGACGAAAGAAGTGCGAGAGTGCGTTACATGAGGCACGGGAGTGCTCCTGGGAACATGATAAGACACACGAGGAACTCAGCCAGGGAGATCCCCACAGTGCTGAGAAGACTCAAGTAGTCGATTAGTGACGCACCCGAGAAACCTTCCGAGAATCTCAGGATGAAGATCAAGTTCGCCAATACCCTTAGGAAGGCGGAGTGGGAACAATTAGATGCAACGTTATCCCATGTTTACAGAAAGAACAAAACCACAAATCCCTTGAAGAGAAATTTTTAAAGGTCGGAGAGATTGTTTACCTCCACTCGCTGATTCAGTTTGGTAGATGCGAGAAGAAGGAAGCAGCTACTCCCCTGAATACCAGGCTGCAGAAACTGCTGAAGGAGTTAAGAGCACAAAAGAAAGCTGCTCGAAAACGGTGTAAAGCATCAAAAGAGCACGAGAAAGAGGGCGTGCGACAGGTGTGGCAACAGCTGAAAACCAGGCACAATGACCTATCCCGATCGGAAAGGTTCTGCAGAAATATGTTAAAATCCCGGAAGGAACGTGAGAGATTCTTCCGGAAACCATACACGTTTGCACGGGACCTGTTTGAACAGCCGTGATCCCGCACTGTCAATGTCAGAAAAGAGGAGCTGGAGAGCAATCTCGTGACGACGTACTCCGATGCCCATCGCGACGTCCTACTCGGAGATATTGAAGGGCTCAAATTGACGGAGGAACCAACTCTGGATTTCAATGCCAAGCCTCCGATGTGGAGTGAGGTGGTTGCAGTAGTTAAGGAAGCAAGAGGAAAGTCGGCACCGGGGCCCATCCATGTGCCTTACACAGTCTATCAGTCTATAAGAGGTGGCCGAATGTCCTTCTAAAGCTACACCGGATACTGAGATCCGCATGGAAACACACACATGTCAGAAAAGCAAAGGAATCTACATTCCCAAAGAGCAAAACTCAGCCAATATTGCCAAATTCAGGCCGATCTCTCTCTTGAACGAGGAAGGGAAAATATTCTTCTCTGCCATGGCCAACCAAATCACGAAGTACATGATTGAGAACAGGTACGTAGAGACAGCGGTTCCCAAAAAAAAAGGGGGGGGGGGATACCTTGTGTTCCCAGTGGTCTTGAACACGGTACCATGATCTGGGAAGCTATCCAGAGAGCGAAGACGGAGAAGGAGAAACTCCACGTGATATGGTTGGACCTGGCCATCGCGTATGGGTCAGTGCCCTACCAATTGTTGTGATGTGCACTCAAGGCTTATCACGTGCTCGAGAAAATTACCGAAATGCTTATGCAGTACTTCACGGGCTTCTCTCTACATTTCTTGACCAAGACGTTCACGACCAGATTGATCGACCTGCAGGTAGATATTGTCATTGGATGTACGATTTCGCCGATATTATTTGTCATGGTCATGCAGATCATCTTCGATGAGGCATCTTGTTACTTATACGGTCTGAAACTCAGCGAGGGAAAGAACATTTCACAACTGAAGGCTTTCTTGGAAGACACGACAATCCCGACACCGAAAGAGAGTGATGCCCGCAGCATCTTCCCAAGACTGGATGATCTGATTCGCTGGTGCAGGTGGGGTTTCAAGTCTACGAAATCTATAAACCTGTCAATCGTCAAGGGTAGAGAGGCGGAGAGGTTATTCATGGTTGCCGGACAAGCAGTTCCCACGGTGTTCGAGGAACCGGTAAAGAGTCTCGGTCGTGTGTACGATTCAACCGTGACGGACAGGAACGCGGTGGTAGAGATGCAAGGAGTGTTGAAGAACGGCCTGCGTACCATTTATAAAACCAGGCTGATAGGCAAATTCAAGATCTGGTGCCTCCAATTCATGCGTATCCCGCTGCCTATATATGATATAGGCACGACCACAGTGTAAATGATGGAGGTAAACATAAGCAGCTACGCAAGGAAATAGCTTGGAGCACCATCCCGCCTCACGACGGTCGCATTATATTGCATGCAGAGTAAGTTCGTCCTCCCATTCCTGTCCCTCATGGAAGAGCTCAAAGTCGGAAAAGCCCAACTCGCGATAATGTTGCACGAGTCTCCAGATGAAACGGTCAGCGCCTAAGTTCCCACCCTGAGAACGGGAATGAAGTGGAAAGTCGTCAGCGCAGTCGAAGATGCCCAGGCTGCACTCCAGCGAAGGAGGTCATGGGGCTAACCCAGTCGGAGAGAAGGGGGTTCGGCTACCATGACAGAGACCCGATGTGGTCTAAGGCGACGACTATGGAACGCAGAGACCTGGTGGTTAAGGAGATCCGAAAGGGAGAAGTTGCCGAACTCCGTGTTGCTGCCCAAGAGGCGCAGCATGCCTAGTGGATGTACAGATAGTACAAAGATAGTACAGAGATCTCTTACCTGGAATGATATGTGGCGTATGGCACCACTGCGCCTATGTTTCGTCGTCCGAACCCTCTACGATGTCTTGCCATCTGCTGCCAACGTGGTCAAGTGGGGGAAGCCACCAGCCCGTCCTGTCCCCTCTGTAAAATGTTTCAGACAGCGGGACACGTACTGTCATCAGGTAAGGTCGCCAAGGCCGATTTACCTGGCGCCACAACTAAGTCCTTACTGAGTTGGCGATCACAGTGGATGTAGCCAGAATGCAGGCGAACAGAGGGCCCACGCGGAGACCGGCGCGAATTGCCTTCGTCCCAGCCGGGCAACAAAGCAGAGACCACGGTGGCCGAGCTGCCGTCTTGCAACTCCCAACCGTTCTCGCTGGTGCGGAGGACTAGGAACTGACCGTGGATCTAAAGGGCCGTGGAAAATACCTTGAGGTGATCCAAAAGTTTGGCTTACGACCTGACATCGTACTTTGCTCTTCGTCAACCAAGCAGCTAATGCTGATTGAGGTCACAGTCCCATACGAATCCAATATTGAGGAGCAACATCCGTATAGAATTGAGAAGTACAATGACGTGGTCGCAGGTCTTAAGCTGGAGGGATACACCGTCAGGATACTCGCCGTTGAGGTAGGTGCCAGAGGTCTAGCCTCCCACTCCGTGTATGTAGTGCTAAAACAATTGGGCATTAAAGGACACGCAAGAACACGGGTCTCGCCGGTTTCCCTGGCCTAGATGTTAACGTCTTTCTTCGTAATCCCGTATATTCTCACGAGTAACGTAACCTGCACGAGAATCCGTAGCAGTTCTCGTCGCGTTGGTAACTTACCGGGTATGTGAGCTTGTCGCTCAGAAAGCAATGGCAGGCTACTGAGGGTAATCTTGCCTAGTACATCAACAGCAGCTAAAAATAATGCTGATGTTGACTGCAACGTCCTGTAAGGGATATCAAAAAAAAGGGCACACAAACAACTGTGTTAGGCAGCCGAAAAGGCCTCGTGTTGGGTATAGAATTGTCGGGACCTGGAGTGGGGCAAGTCTCGAAACTAGTGTGGTTAGAAGCGGTAACTGCAGAAACCTAACACACGATCTCTTAACCAAAACCACGAACTTGCAACCTCTCGTGTCGACCCTGTAGCCTTTCCCCCGAGCGAGAGTGGTGAGTCTAAGTGCAGTCAATAATACAAATGTCGGCCGAAGTCCAACCTCCATACCTAAGCGGCAATCGTCCGTAAGTCGCTCTCACCTGCAGAGACCAAGAGCTGGGTCAATAAACCAAAGGAAGAACCGGCTTCCTAAAAGAGTGCGGCACACGGAAACGGAAACGGATGATGGTGATGGAGGCCGTGGCTGGGGTAGAAGTAGGCTCCCTACGACCACAGGGGCTAAGGGGCAAGCACAGGCCGCACGGGCTCGGCTCACTGATTGAGGGGAGGCTTGGGAGTGGACAAGTGAACAGCTTAGGGACAAGCACAGCAACAAGGACAACGAAACTGACCGACGTCTCCACGACATGGGAAAGACGCCAGGAGTCATGACCCGAGATAGTGTTAAGGGTAGAATGGACCGAAATACTTGGGGAAGGGGGTACCTTCTGATGATCAGAAGCCCCCTGCCGAGTTAAAGTCCTCGGAGATCAAGTCTACACCGAATCACAATGTGGCTTACGACAGAGCTGGTCTAACATTGGTATAGTATTCTCATTGCGACAAAAGCAAGAAAATGCCATAAACAGAATCAACCACTGTTTATTGCCTTCATTGACCCCATAAAGGTGTTTGATTTCGTCAGTCGCCTGGGTCTGTTCAAGGCAGTAAAGAAGATTGGCTGCCCACCAACTCTTCTGTCCACTGTGGAATCGTTACACACATAGGGATCAAAGGTATAGCCAAGTTTGATGGTGCAATTCAGAAGATTTTGAAATGGAGATTGGGTTTAAGCAAGGTTGTGTACTGTCACAGAATACTGACAGGTTAACGATCCCATGATATATCAAAACATATAATTGCTTATATTACACGAGGATGGAAAGTTATTGACCTTTAGATCAGGAAAACAATCGATCGCTTATTGACTCCAAGATCAAAACAGATGCCCCGTGTTTGTTGGGAGACAGGCGACAGAAAACGACGATCATAAACACTTTGAACACCGGAGAGGGAATCACGATAAAACAATTTCACAAACCTTTGAAATGGGAAACCGAAAGTCACGATCATGCCGTTTCACAACCCTTTGAACAACGAAGACGTAGTTACGATAAAAACTATCATATGTCTTTTGAAGTAACTGAAACGAATGTCCGTGGTCCGAAGAAAAGAGTGGATAATCATCGATGTCCCGAAATGACCGTTTATCAAAGGAGAATTTCAGTTGTTGTTGTATAAAATCAAAAGACTGGTGAAGAGGACAGGGGAATATCTGGTGGACTGTGCCAGTGAAATTATACAGAGCCAAAGTATAAATAGTCTGGATATTCAAGTTTAATTTAGTGTGTGCTACGAGTCTTCAAGGAGAGAAAGTGTTGAATTATTCTGGAGCTAGTATAAAAGGGATTTAAGATGTTCCGCGTTGATTGAAGGCAACGAACATCTGTACTTAATGTGCATATGTATTCCCGATTCAGCCGAGGATAGTTATAAGGTTACCCGGAACTCCACGGAACTCCACTGAACTCAGCTGAATTCCACTACACTGGAAATTGTAATAGCTACACCCATAAAAAGAAGGACATTACCATAGTTGGGTGCAGTGATCAATATCCTCAAGATTTAAGTCTTGAATCAACCCTAAGGTCAACCAGTTCTAAAAGTAACGGCATAATAAGTCCTGATAGGATAGTGACAGCAGAAGATATGTCAACTCCACATAGAACGGACCAGCAATATGGTTCACATGACCATAAGATAAATACAAACAAACTGTAATACCAGAACTTTTCCTCTGAGGAATAGAACATTCTTGGACGTTAATACAAACAGTGTGTCAGTGTAATATATACGCAGGGTTGTGATTAGTCCTACGTCCGTAGACAATAATTCATTACCTATATCGGATGCATATAAAAAACACGCTGTTGTGAAAATACATTTTATTTCAAAAGTCAAGGATATTGTGAAGACATCAGCATCATTAGTCAGAGAGAAACTACACCGTGTGAGAGTAAAACAGTTCTGTGCTGTGGTGACAATATAAGGCCGTTGCGTGATGCAAATGTGATGTGGATCTTAGAGTGTCACTCTTATCTCATCTACACGATAGAACACACCAACAACGTCTTTACATACACTCTATACACAACCATGACACTTTTATTCAATAAATAATGTTAGTATTTATTGGAGGACAGTGTTGTGTGGGTATGTTCTGAAGGAAAGTGAAGAGGGGTATGGCATTGCGATAATAGAGAGAGAGAGAGAGAGAGAGATAGTGAATGGAAGACTGGAAGGGGGGGGGGTGTAGACAAAGGTCTGGAAATAGACCCAACATTGGAAAAAGGGAAGTTGAAGCGTGCTTGTTGATTCTACTGTCCCCCCAGAGACGACAAGCGACATGTACTAGCTCCCACCCTCTTTGGAATATACATTTCACTTCTACTTAAATATGCCTTTCGTGTTCAGGATGGTGGTATACACATTCACTTACGCTCAGTTGGCGGCCTTTACAATGCTCAGAGATTGAAGGCCAAGACAAACATTAGGAGGGTACTGATCAGAAAGTTGCCTTGTGCAGATGATGCTACAATTGCGATTCACTCTGAGGACTGTACCATTGCTGCGTCTCGCAGAGTTAGTCCTCAACCTCAATTCGTTTGAGTTCAATGGGGACTATTTCGACCAGATCAGCGATGTGGCCATGTGCACCAAGATGGGTCCTAGCTATGCCTGCCTCTTCATGGGTTATCTGGAGCACCAGGTATGGAATCAATACACCGAAAGGCTCCCGGAGCTCTACAGGAGATACATCGAGGACTGCTTCGGTGTTTCAGACATGCCCTCGTCAGATCTCCAGGGCTTCATTTCCTTTTTCTCCAACTTTCATCCTAGCATCAAACTCACCTCCACTATTTCTTCGTCGGCTGTCAATTTCCTAGATCTAACAGTCTCTTTAGGTTCCGCTGGTTTGCGTACGACGGTTTATTATAAACCTACTGACTCCCACGCATTCCTTCTCTACACCTCCGCGCATCCCCCCTCTTGTAAGGATTCAATTCATGTCTCCAAATTGTTACGTCTCCGACGGCTTTGTCAGGATAATAATAACTTCCGTCAACAACCCCACGAAATGTTGGATTTCTTCCGCCTTCGTGGCTATCCTGATAAAGTTTTGTCTACGGCCCTTTACCGCTGAGAGTCTATCATTCGTACCGAGGCTCTCTCCTCCAGGCCTAAACCACGAAACAACAGGCCTATCCTCTAATTAACATACCATCCCCACAATATTGCTGCCAAGAATATCCTCCTTAGGCATCTATCTATTATCCAGGCAGACCCGATCACTTGCGATGTCTATTCAGATGCCCCTCTGGTTGCTTACAAGCGGGATCGTGACCTAAGGGATGTGCTGGTCCATAGTAGTCTACCCCACCCTCATACGTATCTTCTTGGTACGATGGCGTGTCCTCGATCACGTTGTAATACCTGCCCATTAGTACTTCAAACCCAGAGTCTGACATTCCCCAAAACCACTTTCCACATTCGTGAGGGTTTCTCATGCACGAGTCGCAACGTTATCTATGCGATGGCGTGTCCTCGATCACGTTGTAATACCTGCCAATTAGTACTTCAAACCCAGAGTCTGACATTCCCCTAGACCACTTTCCACATTCGTGAGGGTTTCTCATGCACGAGTCGCAACGTTATCTATGCGATCGTCTGCACTCGTTGCGATATGAGGTATATCGGTGAGATAGGCTTATGTCTTGCTGACAGATTTAGGCAACACCTATCTGATATCAGCATTGGTGCCCAGAAACCGGTGCCCATGCACTTCAACAGTTCTGACCACCGTGGCGTGGCGGACATATAGGTCGCGGCGCTCAAATCGTGCGCATCTCACGAACGTGATCGCAAGACGTTGGAAAACCGCCTTATCTTCCAGTTGCGGACACTCTCCCCTCACGGCCTTAATGTCCAACATAGTTTAATATAACTTCCAACTCCCCTCTCTCTCTCTCTCTCTCTCTCTCTCTCTCTCTCTCTCTCTCTCTCTCTCTCTCTCTCTCTCTCTCTCTCTCTCTCTCTCTCTCTCTCTCTCTGTTCTTACCAAGGCTGTATAACCCACTAGAATAACGTGATAGCGTATCTCTCGTAGAGTGTTGCCATCATCCATAGCATTACTTCTACCGTTAGTGATGTTTTGGCAAGTTTGCGTTCGGTTGTTGTCATTGCTTTCTGAGCGACCGTTAATCATGTTACCTTTGCTAACCAACACAGGGCGTACTGCATTCCAAACGCCCGCCAACTGGGTATGCGGAATGGCGAACTAAAACATTCGCCACAGAGCCGGCTTTATATCACTACTAATTCGCCCTTCACCGTTCGCCCACATGGGTTTCTTCCCCCCCCCCCCCCACCCACCCATCGGGCATCTTAGCCAATCCCTATCACCCATCGACCCGTTTCAATCCTCACATCCGGCCATCTCCACACTCATCAAACGGTTAGCTCTTTAGACACATATCAAGACAGTATTCAGCTAAGTAACCTCTGTATTTTCTATGTAGTGATTATTATATTAGTTTGGTGTCTGTGTTGTTTTGTTCTGTGCTGACGAAGGCTTTGGCCGCAACGTTCATTTTGTTTCTTGTAATCGTGTTGTAGTAAAGCTCACAATTTACTTATCGTATTTTGGTAATTCATTCACTCTGAGGAAGAATTACAGCGTCTATCATCTGCATTATCCTACCTTAGTCCCCAAAAAAAGTGTGGTTTCTTTACAACAGAATGGAAGACAATCTTCCACTCTGATATGATAAAATGTAACCTGTGTTTCAACAAGTAAGTATGTTTGTTTGTTGTTGTTGTTGTTTTTTTTTTTTTTTTTTTTTATATATATATATATATATATATATATATATATATATATATATATATATATATCGGATTTGGTCATTCATTTCACGAAGCGTTGAGCAGCTGGAAAATAATCTCCGAAATTATTATCACTGTCACTTGTCGTTCCACAATAAATAAATACATAAATAAATAAATCAGGTGCCGTCTCCGCAATGAAGGTTGGCTGCAATGGATCTCCAACATTGTCCGTCTCTCGCCTTGAATGTACATTCTGTCAGGCTGATGTTCGACAATCTCTTGATGTTATCCTCCCACTTGTATCATTGTCTACCTCTTGCTCGCTTGCCCTCAACCGTGCCTTCCAGTATGTTTTTTTTTTATAAGAGTATCATGTCATTTAATGTGGCCAAAATATTTCACTTGTCTCCTCTTTATTTCTTTCATCAACTATCTCTTCATTCCCAGTTTTTCTAGGACCTCTGCATTTGATTGTTTTTGTTTCCATGAAATAGGCTTTTCGTCTGTAAATCAAAATTTCCAGGGCTTCTATGTGACTTTCTAGTGGCTTGCACACTTGCTCAATGTCCAGGCTTCCGCGCCATACAGTAGCGTTGAATATACGTAGCATTTGACAATTCTCATTTTTAATGCGTTATTAATCACTCTAGGTGTTAATACTGATTTCATGCCGTTAAAAGCATTGTTGGCCATTCCTATTCTTGTTTTGATTTCCATTTCACTTCTGCCATCATCTGTTATTATATGTCCAAGATAAGAGAAACTTGTTACTTGTTATAGTATCTGCCCGTTTACTGTGATGTTCATTGCTGACCTTTTCCTTTTCACTGCTAATTATCATAGTTTTTGTTTTTTGGATGTTAATATCTAAGCCACATTCTGCTCTGTGAGTGTTTACTTCTTCCACTAGGTCTTGCAACTCTTGCTCGCTTTCTGCTAGTAACACGGTATCGTCAGCATATCAACAATTGTTTATGATTCTTCTATTGATGTTGAGTCCAGGCATTTCAACTTCTTTGAAAATTCTTTCTGTTTATAGGTTGAAGAGGCTTGGGGACAGTACACATCCCTGCCGTTCTCCTCTGTTTATCTCTATAGGCGACGAACAGTTCTTACCGCATCTAATAGATGCCACTTGTTCCCAGTACAAGTTACTAATAAGTCTTATTCCTATCTGTCTACTCCTATATCTTGAAGGCACGTAATTAGACGTTCATGTTATTCTCTATTAAATGCTTTCTTGTAGTCTATAAAACAAACATATACACTTTTTTGATCTTCTATACATTTTCCTAGTAGCATCATTAAACAGATAATTGCTTCTCTGGTGCCGCTGTTTTTGCGGAACTAAAATTGTTCTTCAGCTACTTCCTCATCTATTTTATTTTGAATTATTTCTTGTATGACCTTGAGTAGTATCTTATGTATATGGCTAATTAAGCTACTCGTTCTGTAATGCTCACACTCAACAGCTCTTGGATTCTTCGGTAGAGTGATGAAAATGGATGTCGTTCCACATGCCACTGCTATCCGATCTTCTAGCGGGGAATCAGAAATCTGACTGAACATTGGAGTTGGTGTTTGCCATGTAGCAGAATGAGTATATCTGCTTGCCCACATATAAAATAATAATATATGACAAAAACGAATATATTAGAAAACCAAAAAAAAAAAAAAATAGCAACTAAACGTACATTGCTAGCGTAGTGTAAACACGTCATATAAAAGCGTCATTTGACAACCCAAATGATGCGATTTAAATTTAGCACAGAAACTTGACACGAACGATACTCAGATTGATTGATTGATTTAGGAACCGACATCACAACATTCGGGGCATTCCCATAAGCGCTCCGTCCCCATCCTCAGAAGCCATCGAAGAGTTCCAACCCCAATAGTACCATTAGCAAACTGATTATATGTGCGTTTCGCCTTTCCTCTAAGCGTCTAGCATCGGCCAGATCCCCTCGTCACTCCTCGCTGTCGCATTCTTGCCAGACCATGGTGATCCTTTTGCTACTCCGAGGTGTACACGTGCTTCCACAAGGCCTCAATCACGTCTGCCTTATCATGCATCAATACTCCAACAAGTTTTGCAGAGCCAGCCAATCTGTATCCCTGTTCTTTCCCCAGCAAACCAACATGCCCCGGAGAAAAGATCCAGACGATGCTTGCCACCCGTGACTTCCGAAGCGAAGCAAGCCACTCTGCACCACTCTGCACGAAGCTTGCCTGTCCACACCCTACTCAGCATGCTTTCTGGGTCAGTTACAATCACGATGTGTGTGTGTGCGTGTGTGTGTGCGTGTGCGTGCGTGTGTGTGTGTGTGTGTGTGTGTGTGTGTGTGTGTGTGTGTGTCGTATTCTCCATCCAGCGGAAAGCTGCACTGACTGTCCCAACTCCATTCTTAAGCTAGATGTTGTGGTATCATATGCCAGGCTCTCCTGGACCATTAGCCTTTGCCAAGAACCCCCAGGCACTTCTACTTCCTCTCAAAACCGACCCATCTGTGTAGATAATCACATCACCCGGGCGAGCATTATCCTGAATTAGTTGCTGGATTTCGACTTCCGTGGTCCCTGCTGGCCACTCCCTGCACTCCCGGCTCAATGTGATTATAACTGCACAAGTCTAACTGCTCCGCTGGCACTCTGACCCACTACTCTCCTCGCCTAATGTTCTCCAAGATGCACACCTGTCTGATCGTATCCTCTGCCTGAGCCATTCATGATTTCCCTCTTACCAGTCGCTGGCCCTTAACTGCGTCCACCGCCTCATGCAACGGGTGATCTGTGTCAGCAGCTACTCTGAGGTATGCCTTCGCCTGCATCACCTTGAGCCTCCAGCAGCAGTCGGCAAACCAAGGATGTAACGCATACACACCACTGGGGTGTCTCTGGTGCATCCCAGAATGACCAGCATAGCCTCGTTCTGTATGCGTTCCAATCTCACCAGCTGACCCTTTGTCCTAGTCCATAATCAATCACTGAGAGGATCAAGTTCTGGTATAGCGTGGAAAGCATTCTCTGCTCTATGTCCATTGCCGCCATAGTTTTAAGTGCGTTGAGTCCCTTTTGAGATCTTGACACAACCGTCTCCTCATGGTCCTTGAAGGACAGGCTCCTGTCAAATGTACGAACATTGGACAGGAATACACACGAACAATACTCTTTTGAAAACAACAACACGTCATTCACAAATGCTTGCCCTCATTCACGATCTTCTTGCCGATGGGTGAGTGTGTGTAGGTTTGGAGATGGTGGAGATGTTTGTATGGCTGGGCTCGGGATCTATGTGTGGGCTGGGGGAGATGGGAGACTTCGTGGGTGGGTGCGGAATATGTGTGTGAGTAGGTGCGGAATATGTGAGTTGCGGGGAGATGTGTGTGCGTGGGGGATGTGTGTTTGGCTGGGTGGTTGGTAGTAGGTGGGTAGAGGAGGATATGTGGGTGGGTGATTGTTGGTGGGTAATGGGACTGGTGGAGGATATGTGAGTGGGTGGGGAGATGTGTGTAGGTGGGTGGATATGTGTGGGTGGGGGATATGTGGGTTGTGGAATGTATGTGTGGGTGGATGGGATGTGTGGTGGGTGGGAGGTATGTGTGGGTGGGGAAATGTGTAGGTGTGGGATATGTTGGATGGGTGGAGGCATGTATGTGTGTCTGGGTCGTGTGTGTCGTTGGGTGGGGTAGGTGGGTGAATGGGGGATGTGTGGATGGGTGGTGGGTGTGTCTCATAACATGGTAATATGCATTGTTTATGTTTACAAAATTCATTTCACAATGTTTTTCCTATGCACAATTGATTAACTATAACAGAGTAGCTCTGTTCAAGAGGGTTTAGTTGGCATGGCTGCCACATAGCAGTCACGCACACCGCCAAATGTAAATTAGGATATTCCCAGACTAGGAATAGAACTAGTTGACCATTGGAAACTACGGCCGACGTGGACATCGTCAGAGAACGGCAACGGGAGACGCTTCAGGAGAGGACATGAGGTCAGCGGTGTTTTCTTGGCTCTCGTGTTAGATGGACATGATCTGGTCGGCGCAGTCTTGTTAGTGATACAAGGAATTCATTTGTTGTCTTGCATTCATACCATGATTGGACCGGGACAGAAAGAAACTCTAGACAACAATTTACAATAGCTTGCGAATGTCCTTGGAAGATCGAGCAATCGCAGAAGATAGGAGCAGCTGGGTCTGTATTGGCATGTAACTTCCCGTCCCCGTCTCAGGGGCACGTTACGTTTTACTACCATGTTCTGTGTATTCTGAAGGAGATAAATCTGAATAAAGGATCGTCTCTGAATTGCACCCGTTTCTTTCAAGGTGAGCTTGGTTTGTTAATGTTACTCGAGTACGAGCTGTTTTAAGTCTTGACACTCGCATGCGGTCGAATGTTCTGAGACAATGGCGTGCAAAGGGAAAATGGATCTATTAGCTGATGCACGCGTGAGCACCCTGTAGTTAGGTATCTAGGGACGCTCACGCGTTGACGTAGAGGCAGATTAGTTACCATCTACTACTCAAGCCGACAAGACGTGAGACTCCATCCATGTAATATGCCACGTTTTTGATACGATTAAGTTCCTGTAATAAACTCAGATAGTTTCTACGGCTAGGCTTCAGCGTTAATACTTCGTGTCTTGTCGCTCTGTCACAAGACGCGAAATGGTACTTTTGGGTCGTCGCGGAATACACAAAGTAATAAGTTCAGTGGGAACTTCCCGGAGAATGTTTTGAAAACAAGTGCGGCTATGCTTAAAGAACATTGCTGAACGCATTTGTCAAACATGGCGGCTTCTACAACTTTTGCGAGAGCCACGACGTAAACTGTTTTCAAGGGGGCTGCTGCTGCCTCACATTCTCATTTTCAGAGGGCTACAAGAGCCGTTGCCTCACATTCTCAATTTCAAAGGGCTACAAGAGCCGTTGCATGAACATTCTCAATTTCAAAGGGCTACAAGAGCCGTTGCCTGAACATTCTCAATTTCAAAGGGCTACAAGAGCCGTTGCCTGAA
Organism: Cepaea nemoralis; assembly: GCA_014155875.1. Lineage (NCBI taxonomy): Eukaryota > Metazoa > Mollusca > Gastropoda > Stylommatophora > Helicidae > Cepaea > Cepaea nemoralis. The sequence goes on along the minus strand of JACEFZ010003675.1, from coordinate 28,560 downwards.
CATTCTCAATTTTAAGGGGCCTACCATGGCCGTTGACTGAACAGTATCAATTTCGAGGTCAATAGCCACAATTTTGCTATTTTCAAGAGGCTTGTCCAAGCCGCTATCTGCATTGCTGAATTTGAGGGGCCAACCAGGGCCGCCGCTGATCGCACTCGTGCATTGCTGACTTTGAGGGGCCAACCAGGGCCGCCGCTGATCGCTCTCGTGCATTGCTGACTTCGAGGGGCCTTACCAGAAGTGCCGCACTCTGATCCGTGGAAGACCGGCTGTCAAAACATCTACGATCTAGACTCGAAACTGAACAGTTAACGTTGTAATTTCCCAAGGAAAGTATCACACAATAATTAATTAATTAAATTAATTCCTGTAGAAGTAGGGTTAAACATGTTAAATTTGATTTTGATATAATTATCGATTACTATTATTGATTAGAAGTTATAGATATACTATTAATTAATATTATTGGTTAGAGGGTAAATTATCATAAGTTTACAGGTATAACAAAATGGCACAAGACGAAGCGTCGTTGACACAGGTTTTAAGTGGAGTTGGGAAAGCTATATGCAGGCTCGATACAGCGTTGAAACAGCAGGGTGTAGGTACTTATATCGAGACATTTAGCTGACAGGCCTGGCATTTAAAAAAAAATGGATTATAGCCATCGAGAAACAAGCTTTTTTGGTAGGAGCCACAGACGAAGAGAAGAAGAAAATTGCTTACCAGACAAGTGTAACGCCAGTATCGGACATTATTAGGAGAAAATTAGAAGCTGGGGGAGATGAGACCTGGGAACATTTTAAAGATGATTTGGCTCACAAGTCTAAACAAGACAATGGTGAAAGTGTTCAACTATACAGTGATAGGCTAATTAATCTAGCTGAGGAAGCATTTCTGTGACAGAATGGAGGAACCTATGGAAATAGGACAAGCAAGGTATGGATGGAGAAGAAGAGGAGAAATACAGACACTGCAGTGAAATAATGAAAATACTCAGGATAGAGGGAGACAAATGAGAAACCCTATAAGAGAGACAGTAGGTAGTACAAATATGGTCTGTTGGAATTGTGGTCAGAGAGGACATAGTTACAGATTTTGTAGCAACCGACGTGCTCAGTTTAGTGCACAGAATAGAAATGGCAGACAAAATAGAAATTTTGAAGAAAGGCAAAGGAATTTTTGAAGGCCAGGGAACCAGAGAAATATTGAACAAAGAGTGGAAGTACCAAGGAGCATTGCTTACGCCGGTAATAGCTGGAGACGGAATAGGATAAATAATATAGAGACACGGACACATAATAGAAGTCGACATGGTCGGGGTCTCAATCCAAATAGCCAATATAAAACCACTACGCTACGGCCACGTCGAAGCTCAACCTGCTTTAACAGTGGGCAGAAGGTACACTTTTATAGACCGTGTCCAAATAATAGACAGCCGCTTTATAACAGTGACAGAAAGTACCGCAGGCGTGATATAAGCTGTATAAATATCAAATCTGACGTGACAGGGACAAGGGGGTATATGGAGAAACAATATAACAAGCCAGAAGTCAATGCTTATCAGAGAAAGAGTTTTTATAAGAAACGATGGAACTGGCCATCCAATAATAAAGATGCGAGAACGTTGCGAAATCAATGGTTCGAGATCAGACGGTTGAGATATTCACTTTCAAAGTCAAGCAAAGGAGAAGATCACCTTAGTAGGACCTCGGGTACTCGGGAGCTATTTTCAGTTTTTAGGGGCAGACAGGAAAGAGAGACACAGACGCAGATGATTGAAGTGGTAGATAATAACACACAGACACCAATTGATACCGTGGAAAAGAAAGTCCAGGTACAACCAGCCAGCAAGATAACGAAGAAAAGTCAAACCGAGTTACTGGAGATTGTAGAAACTCCTCATGTGAAACTAGAAAAAGGAGACACAGTTGAAATTAAGAAAAATAGACAGACAAAGACCAAAGATGTCAGAAGACAGGTAAGAAAAAGTATTAAAGACAGGAATGCAAATAGTCTGGTAGTCAATGTAGGCACGACTGATGTGGCAGGTTCCTCAGGTAGAGACATTGAAATTATCCCAAACCGGAGCATGAAAGATGGAGGTATAAATAAGAAGAAGGTCAGACGTTCTAGTTCCGACTATAGGGATATTATTGCCATGTCTGCAGTCAACTATAATAAGCCTGTTGAGGGAATCATCATTAGCGAATCTTCTGAAGACGAGGAAGGAAGGTATAAGAGATATGTTACGTATACAGAAAATAGTGAGCAGACGGACGCAGTAACGACACGAACAACATATAGGAGTAAACGAATGAAAACAATTAAACCGACCTATACAGAAGATGACGAGAGAAAGCTTAGGGAGTATATGAGGTTAAGACCTCAATACTTTACAGCTACAGATATTGAAAACCAGTTTGACTGCTACTACTCATGAAAACAGACACTATTGTCAGAGGATACTTTGTTATAGCTAGACTTGAAAGCTTGACTGATGAGTGACCTGACGGAATACCTTGTAGGATGAGGAAGTTGAGGAGAAGTGAGTGAGTAATTGAGTGTCGGAGTGATTTGATGTGAATGAAGAATTGGGTAGAACGGAGAGTAGTGGTTGTTTGGAAGAGTGGACGAATGGGAGTTTAAACGTCCCTTGTCCAGAATGGTCAGATGGATTGGGGTGTTCACGTTGAGTGATGTGTGTTGGAGTACTAGACATAAGGTAAACTTGACACGGAGGTAAGCTTATAATGAATGTTCATTGCTAGAGCTAATGTGTTGTTTGAGTCGGGTAGGCTCTAAGCTTTTGAAAGGGAGTGAATGATTGAAAAAATTGGAAATAAGAAAGTAGTTGGATTGTGAAAGTCCTGTGGCAGATATTGAATTAACGTTTTGGATGTCGTTTCATGAAACAGATTCAGTATCGTTGGCAGAAGTATGCTGAGATGGAATTGCCTGATGCAGAGGAAAGAGAGAATATAGAGAGGAAGTGATTAGTAGGTATCATCGGTGTGAGGTTTGTTATGACGGGCCGTTGATAAAGTGGATAAGGATAGTTAGTGGATAAAAGAGTATGTGTGTCGAACTGGTTGTTTGCTGGATGCACTTCTGGTTATTGTTTGGTTCGAAAATGGCCCGATAAATGTGAGTAGCATATGTGCCAGCGGTGTTTAGTGAAGACATATGAATGTACAAATCAATGTGTTGGATGAGAGATGAGAAGTTGATGAAGATTGATAAGGAATTGAGGAGTCAGAGCAAGAGAAGAAGAGAGCTGCGTGACGTGACTAACCAACTGAGCGTGATAATATTATGAATAGAAAATTGTAGAAGATGATGTTTGAAGAATGAGAATTATTACTGATGGGGATGAAGTAATTGGTGATTGCAGAAATGACTGACTAGAAGAAAACTTGTTGTGTCAAGAAGGAAGAAGCATGTTGGAATGGAATGTTGGTCACGAGATTAGATTGAGGAAAGTCGTGGAGTGGTGAGATAGTGTTGCGAGGGAATGAAACGGTTGTTATGACGGGTAGACAAGAGACTCGACTTACGAGATTGTCGTTGCAAGGCAGAAGTTGTGATAGTTGATGGTACAAATAAGAATTACACAGATTAGGTTGGATATGGAACGAAATAAAATTAGAGGCCAGTAATGTAAATACAGAAGAACAAGAAATTGATGAAAAGTCAGAGACTGAAGGAAATGATAGTATGAGTGAAGACAGTATACGTTCTCATCATGAAAATGAAGACTTTGATATAGGGATGGCACTTATAGAGAAAAATCTAGCCTTGTTGAGAAAATGGAAATATAGCAAATAGATTGATAGAATATTCTGCAGATAGCAGGAGAAGAATTTTTTTTTATGAATTAAGAATGTGAGACCTGTGTTATTTTTAACACTGTGCTTGATGAAATACAGTAGCTGTAAATTACAGATGAATGTGGTAATTAGAACAGGTTAGTAGATAGCTTGATTAAGATTTGTTGAGTTTTTCTTCGGCAAGAAATTATCTTTCAATGCATCATGTATAGTATGGTATATTATTTTGATTGACTTGGTTCTGTAAAATGATTACCATTTAATTTTAGGATAGGACTTGTTGTGTATTCCTTCTTTTACGTGTAAATTATCGGTTCATAAAAGAGACCGGTAATGTTAGGGGACATTAAGCAATTTAGTCTTGATTTAAATTGATGCTTGTTTTATGATGTATATTATGTTGGGGATAAAACCATATATGTCAATTTTTTTGGGGGGAGGGGGGTAAGAGTTTTGTTTTGAAATGCTTGATTTAATGACTCATAATTTCTAGTTTCAGTTATGTTGACTTGGTTAAAGTCAGATATTAAGTTAATAACTGTTAAGACTTGTTTAAAAAACAATTAGTGTTTAGTTCTGAGTTTAGAATCTAGACCTTATTGATTCCCTCGTTTTGAAATTAGCAACGACTTTAGACTATAAAGAGAAACATATTCGCTTTGTTAGTAGTAAGTTCAGGTAAATATGGAGTGAGTGCCATGAGTTTCGACGTGTAAATTTTGTAGTGACTCGAAATGGAGCTTGCTGGTTTTTAGAAGAAGTAGACGTGGGTAACGCTTATAAATAGTATTTAAAGGTGCTGCGTTAGTCAGCATTAATGGGAATACACATGGATTGAACGCCATGTTTGGAATATGAGGGTTTAGTTAACTGGGGGTGGACATAGATAGGGCTGCAGATAACAGCACATATGGTCCAAAACAAAGTAGAGACGTCCATGAACAATGATGGTTATAATGGGATGTAGGGGGTTGAAATAAGTGTTGCGCTAAGCAGCGTTAATATTGTGGGGAAGATTGGTTTAAAGGGAGCTGTGGTTGTCAGCATTCAACATATGTATAGTATTAGTAAGTATGTTCATAAGAAATGAACATTGTCAATATTATTTTTATAGTATAATCATGATTGAACATGAGCCATGGAAAATATAGTCATAAAGTACTATTTTAATGGTTGTGGTTGGCAGCACAAATGATTCAGGTTTTAATATTGAGAGTATAAAGATGAAGTTTTGGATCGACGTAATTTTTAACGAATTGAAGTACATATCATTTTCATGGATTATATGATTCGTTTTTTTGTTGTTGTTTTTTTTAAAACTTTATTTTATAAAGTTTTTGTGAGTGCAAGGGAGGATAAATGTAACTACTACTTGCTATCTTCTGGGTGCGCACCCACCATTTCTCTGTCTATCCGTCTATCCTGTGGTGTTTTGTTGATGTTCGGGAGAATATGATATGTTGCCTAACGCATGATAATCTTCAATTTTTGTTTATATACTAATGATTTCGATGGACATATGTATCTATGAAATATCTAGGTGGATTCCTTGTGAACTGTTTTATAAAGTGAAATCTTGTAATATAGAAGGTACGGTGTTACGGTAAGAACATATAAAAGAAATAAATTAAGATGTAATGTTGGTGAACGAAGAAGAAGTATAAGTTCACGAAGAAGTGTTACAGATCATAGCGGCTGGCTATAAGATATAAGTAGTAGAGTTAGTAGACCTGTAGGAGTAGAAAGAGTAATGAATAAAACTCAGTGGTTAGGAGGGAGTTGTTTAAGACGTGTAAGCGGGTTGCTTGTGATTTTTTGATTTTTTTGTGGTTGGGAGAATAACGTTTGGTGTAAGATTATTTAGGGGTAAAATGAGCAAGAATATAAGAATAACTAGGGGGTTATAGGTTTAGGTTGGGTGAGTTTGGAATTAAGACTTTTCGGGGAAAAGTCTTGTTGAGGGTAGAGAGGAAATATAACAGAGTAGCTCTGTTCAAGAGGGTTTAGTTGGCATGGCGTGCAAAGGGAAAATGGATCTATTAGCTGATGCACGCGTGAGCACCCCGTAGTTAGGTATCTAGGGACGCTCACGCGTTGACGTAGGGGCAGGGTAGAGATTAGTTACCATCTACTACTCAAGCCGACAAGACGTGAGACTCCATCCACGTAATATGCCACGTTTTTGATACGATTAAGTTCCTGTAATAAACTCAGATAGTTTCTACGGCTAGGCTTCAGCGTTAATACTTTGTATCTTGTCGCTCTGTCACATAACGAAAGATGAGTAATTGGAAGGGCCGAATGTAAGATGGGCCTGCGTGCCCAATTTGTTACCCTTTGAAAATAAAGTCCGTTCGTTCGTTTGTTCTCTGTTTGTTTGTTTTTTTTTTTTTTTTTATTAAACTGTCAGTTGTATCCTTTTGAAATTGTTCCTACCGTCTTATATTTACCGCCACCCAAGGAATATGTATTTTGATAGGTCCAAAGGCAACTTTAATTATGGAAAGCGACAACATTTCTTTGATCATCGTCATCATCTTCCACTTCTGCCCTCAAGATCATGGGAGGGAATAATTTGCGTTCCAGCGCCCGGTGGGCGGCACTGGATAGTATCATTCCGTGTGATTGTACAATGTCTTTGATGTCGTCAATAAATTTTTGTCTTGAGCGTCCTCTTGGTCTCATCGCAGATGATCTTTGATGTAAGTCCAGTGATGGTAGTTGCTGATGTTGCATTCTAACGACATGGCCAAACCACTTGATCTTATGTCTTTCAATAAATGTGGCACAACGTGTTGATCCCACAGTCTGTCTAATAAAATCATTTCTTACTCGGTCTCGGATTGGTAAGTTGGCAGCTTTCCTCAGGCACATCGTCTCGCAGTTGTTGATTTTGCGAAGGTGTGATGTGGAAAGTCCAAGTTTGAGATTAGTAGCACTTGGTTGGTGTGAAAATGCTGTTTATTTTCTGTCGTTTTTGCGGACGTGGGTATATTTGGATGTTTCAGTAAGGGTGATAGTTGACATGTAAGTTGTTCATGTTTTGACGAATAACTAGTGAATTCACGCTAACAAACTTGTTTGACAGTAATGCTCGTTAATTCGGGCAACGACACACGGCGTATCCAGATTCGTATCAGAGTGGGTAAAGTAAATGTTTGCATATCCTTTACGGGACATCGCTGTCAACATCAGCAACTTTCAGCTGATTGTTGATTTCTTTGCAAGATTACGCTCAGTAGTTTGCCATTGCTTTCTGTGCGACCGGCTCACATACCCCATAAGTTACCGACGCTTTCAGAACCGCTACCGATTCTGGCCTTCGTCATGTTACTCACGAGAGTACACGGGATTACAGAGAAAGTCGCTAACCGCTAGGCCAGGGAGACCGGCATTGGAGTGAGTGCAATGTGTAATATTAATAAAGACACAGAGAATTTACAGAGGCATGTGGTAAATAGTGTCGAATCGAAACGGAAATGAACTGGAAAGTAAAAGGAACCTATTTCTTACATTATTTTTCATTTCCTTCTTGTTTCTTCCTGCTGGTTAATAATGTGCACACACGGAGTCATGTTACTATGAATAATTTAGCTTTTTATATGGAGTTCGTGAAAACTTCCAAACAGCTGTGTGTTAATATGCATATGGAATGACCAGAGATGATACGACAATTCAGTCATCATGTGTCAATCATTAAGGATCTGTTCAGTTGCCTGTGTTGTTTGTTCACACGTGCACGTGGCCGTTAGAACCGCTTTGAGTCTTCGTGAAAGTTCGTCTATTCTGCTGTATACTGTTCAGAGACGTGCATGATTACCTTTTTTCCTCAACGAATATAATTGTGAAATGTCTCTGTAGTGGGCTTCCTACTTAACGGACAAGATGTTGGTCCTCTTTTCATTGAAGCTTATAGATTGGTACGTATGTTCGTGTGTTGTCCCTAATTCGACAGAGGGTTTGTTCTCACATTACTTGTTATGCCACAATATGTCAGTTTCCACGCTCTTCTGTTGGTATTCAATGCGTTTAATGTTGTTGTTTTTTATTTTATTTTTTAAATGTTTTAACCAGTCACCGTTGAGGGATTGCAGAAGTGAATCTGCACTGTGGAATACAAACTGGTGCCATTGACAAGTTGTATTGTTTGTACCTATGTTGTAATGTTTAGGGAGTGTATCAATATTTAATAGAGCGGACTGGGTTAGTATCTTGACGTCAGACAATTTGAATGTAATATTCTCAAGTGCAGCCTGTCTTTTAAAGTTAGACCACACAAGATCAACTAAGCGTAAATGAGTATGGTACAGCGGAAGTTTCAAGCACCTATAGCCATGCTCTTCTATTAACTTGTCGATTTGATATTTCTTGCTTTTCTGCGTTTGTTTTAAAAGGGACAACAATTCTGGCTTGAAATACGTCTCTGGAAATGGAATGATTTCCCCTTCGGAGCCTTATCTTTATTGCTTCCTGTGTGCTCGAAGCCGTAGGTATTTTGTCTTCTTAGGCAACAACATTGTGATATGATGCATTGTAAACAATTAGTGTCAGAGACCTAGGGACTTGATACGGAGGACAGATCCTAGAGACAGGACAGGGAAACAGCAGACAGGACAGTATACCCTTGAACAGACAGGACAGCAGACCTTTTGACTGGACTACGTCAGACAGCAGTTGTCAACAGACGGACTGACCCTTAGTTCACGGACAGGACGCGGCCCAATGCTGCGACGCAATACTGACCACGGGTTGCCTCAGACAACTCGAGATTGAATACCACGTGATAGGAAACCCAGAGCTTTGCGGAACCGAGACTGGGCTTTGAATGAGGAAGGGCGTGTCTGAACGTTTGCTTGAGAGAGTGACTTGTGTAACCGATTTGAATGTTTGCTAGCGCTGCGGTACTTTTGAGATCCGACTTTTTGTGCGCTCGTTGTGTGAGCGAAGATATTATTATGTGAGCGGACGAGTGCAGTGCTGAGTGCTAAACTTTGTGATATTGTATATTTTGGTTTTTCCATATTAAATCTGTTTTGATCATGTTTATCAAAGTTGACTGACTTTTGTATACATGTCATTTACCTGTCAAGTCATAGACAAACGAGGGACGTGAGACTTTGACAATTAGACAAGACGTTCTATCTAGGGATGTAAGCACTGGTACCTCGAGCCGATCTCTAAATACATTACCATTCATCTCATTATGATAATCCCTATTGTCCGTATGCTTTGATACGAACACGAGTCCAGACTTATGTTGTAAGCCTTTATGCGCAATACCAGCATGGGCTATGGCCAAGCGATGTCCTTTACTACTGGGCACATATAGCTTTATATTTCCCTCCACTGATTGTCATTCCTTTTCATTTGTGTGATGCGCATTGATCCAGGTTTCATCCATATATTCTATGTCGTAATTTTCTTTGCGTATTTCCCTTATTTCACGTAGGTACTTGCGTCTCATTCATTCATTCTTCCATTCAGTAGCATGGTCTTTGCAGAACCACGCTCCCATAAAAACCTTCCAGAAAACTTCCAGATCGTAAGTAAGATGCCCCACGTCCGATACACCCACATGGAGATCATCCGCCACATCATGCAGCCATCTTCTCTTTGACCTTCATCTTCCTCTCTTCCAAGGCATATACCCTTCCATTATTGTTCTCTCCAAAATTTCGTGACGTTTCAAGTGATCAAAATTATTTCAATTTTCTTTGCTTTATCGTCTTTAATAGCCAACCTTCTTCATATTCAGCTCTTGAAGTATGGATTCATTTGTTCTTTTCTTTACCCAAGATATTCTTAGAACTCGTCTATAACATGTTTAGGCATTTATGGGCTGTTCAGCTTGTTTAGTAAGTATCCAGGTCTCACAGGCGTATGTTGCAATGGGAAAGATGCAGGCTCTTAAAGATCTAATTTTCGAAGTTCTATCTGTCCCACTGCATAATTATTTATTTATTTATTATTTTTTAGTCTTTCAAGAGCAATTGATTGTCGTCGTTTAATTTCTTTCATTTTGTCACCGTTGTTGGTAATAAATGACCCAAGATATTCAAAATGTTCCACTACCTCCAATTGTTCCTCATTAACATATATTTCTTTCCCCATAGTAGTTTTGCTTCTCATGGCTCCTAAATGCGGTTGTTCGCAAATGATATTTCTACCCGCCTTGCACTTTCTAAACTTGAAGTCTAATGTCTTCATAATTGTCCTCAATGTTGTTTTAGATAGCTCTATATCTTTCTCAACCAAACCCTAAGTGTTCTTACAGTCACTGTTTCCTTGGCATCCAACATTTTTATAATAGCTCGCCTGATGACATCCTTGTCAACGCTGTCTACAATTGCCTTTCTACCTACCGTTAGCTTAGTGCGTGGTGGTTTCATTCCAGATTCTGGCACCCATCGACGAAATGATCATTTAGTCAAACCCAATGCATGCACTGTTCTTTTCTTGGGATTTTTAATTTAATGAGACTGTTTGCTGCGATCAGCTTCTTGATAGAAAATATGAGTAAAACTTCATAGTGATGATCTGACGTGTTCACAAGTTCGCATTCAATCCCATTCAACAATACATTCAGATATTAGAGATTTAAAATGTAAGATGTATAAATTAATCACGTTTCATGAAAGCACCCACTATCGGTAGAAATATTGGCGACACCTATGAACACTCCCGTTCCACTACGCGACGTTCTTTTCATAAGGTCTTTCTCGTGCTGCACGATTAGTTCAACTATTGAAAACTTATGTTTTCTTGTGAAGATGTAATACATTTAGTAATATGCACTTCATCAGTGACCCATACATGATATAACTCATTTAAACAAACATTGCAATCTGATGTACAATCTCCAGTCCAGAACAAAATAATAATATTAATAATGTGAATAACGAAAACACAAACAATAGATTGCACGATTTATTGACTGGTATATTTCGCTGCATCTCGTCAGGTACATACTGCAGAAATCACACACCTTACGTGAATTAACTAGATAAATCCTTCAAGTTGAAATATACACATATTCGCACAGTAATGTCAATAATCTACCACGGTAATTTTAAGCTGACTAACATGTCTTTCTGTTTGCACAATTCTGGCTTGCCTTGATTGATCATTATTGCTTCTGCAAACTTTAACAAGCGAGTATTTTGTGTGTTAAACAACACGCGAAAGGCAGTGTCTCTGTCAACCACATGGCCGCTTTCGATAATGTGCCTACCAATTGAAGACGCCGAGAGCTTCCGGTGTGTCGGCCCCACGAGGCTAGCATATTATAGTTAGAAGAGTATTATAGCTAGAATATTAATAATAATAATAATAATAATAATAATAATAATAATAATAATAATAATAATAATAAAATAAAACAAACAAGAAAAAAATGATAGTGGACATAATGATAAGTTTATATTACAAATATCATTATTTTCCCTCAGTTGGTTAATGCCATATGGATCTTTATATTGGGGCAAACAAATGCAAATGGACTATATCCATTGGAACAACCGTTAGGATCTGAAGTCAGACATTACCAGCTGACAGCCAGGGACATTCACTTGAAAACAGCGCCACACAAATGATATACACTAAGACTCAAACAGGCCGGTCGTAATTTGGCTCAGTCGCAGTTACAGATAAAAAGGAAGTGTGGAAGAACTGTTGAGCGCCTGCGCATTGCAAGAATGGTCATCGGTGGAAACAGTGGATAACGTTCATCACGTTCGTACATGATACTCGGTGGCCGAGTGGGATGTCATGCAAAAGTATCTGTCTGAAAGAACGTCTGTTAGGTGGCAAGTGTTGTGATGAGATTGAAGATGCAGCGCTGCCAATAAAAGTACTCTGAACTTGTTCTTCTGAACTTGGACTTGGTCTTCGTCGCCACGTGACATTATATCATCTCCTGGGGGGGGGGGGGGGGGGGGGGTACGGGGTGTCAGGCATTGGTAGCACCTTTGGTAAGGATGACTCTCATGTCCTTTTCAGGACCCATCCCCCACTGGTCCAAGCCTGACACCCAGCTCACGCCTGTGGCTCCTAGTAGCTGTCAGCATGCAACAGCGGCCACCCCCCGGGCAACAGCTGTGAGAGGCTGGCTAAACCAGGCAAGGGTAGCCGATTTGGTGTCAAACCAAGCGGTAAACAAGGGTATGCCTACCCAGCATGTGAAGACAGGATTCGGCAGACTGCGCGGAAGAAATCATTCCTGATTCAACGGGCAAGACGGCGTTTACCTGCAAAGCATTGTGGAACGTAATGAGCACGACAAGGCACGTAGAGCGCCCTGGCATCCAATACACTTGTATTCGTCTCCAGTCGTCTCGACTTGTCTTGCCACTGGATTCAGATGGACTCAGGCGAGAGAGTGAGGTCGACGAATTGCGCAACTCTTCCTAACTTTAATCCAAGTCATCGCGCTAGTCATTCTTCATACAACGTCATATTGGAAAGCACGGAGTCGGATATTGTAACAGCAATGGACTCCTCCTCCTTCAGACAACACTGCTATGGAAATCCTGGGTTCAGCCCCCCGAAAGCATACAGATTGGTTTGATGAAAATTCCGAAGACATCAACCAATTGCTGGCCGAGAAACATCTTCTCCTCAAGGCACATTTGAATGGCTCGAAGTCAACATCAAAGAAAGATGCCTTCAAGAACATTCAGAGAGTAGTGCAGCAGAAACATCGGCACATGCGGGACTCCTGGCTGAGCAGCAAAGCTGATGAAATTCAAGGCGTTGCTGACAGACATGATATGAAAAACTTCTACGACTCACTGAAAGTGGTCTATGGTCCTACATCACCAGGCATAGCTCCAATCCTCAGTGCAGATGGGGGAACATTGGTCACCGATAAGAAAGAAATCCTTCAACGCTAGGCAGAGCTTTTCAGCAACATCTTAAATGCAACTTCCTTCTTCGATGATGAAACCATCAACTGCCTTCCTCAAGTTCCCACCAATGAGACACCTGATGACCTACCAACCATAGTGGAAGTAAACAAAGCCATCCAGCAACTCTCCAGCGGCAAGGCACCTGGTCCTAACTCCACCCCAGCAGAGATATACAAGGCAGGTGGGCCGGTCCTAACAGAGCAGCTTCACCAAGTCTTTACAAACATATGGGTGTACGAGACCATGCCACAAGATTTCAAGGACGCGTCAATAGTCCACCTTTAGAAACTTAAAGGAAACCGCCAATTCTGTGACAACCACCGAGGCATCTCCTTGCTTTCACTTGCAGGGAAGATACTCGCCAGAATTCTTCTCAATCGTCTCACGGCCCATCTCGATCAAGGTCTTATTTCTGAGAGTCAATGTGGATTCAGAAAAGAACGTGGAACTGTTGACATGATTTTCGCTGCAAGGCAGCTGCAAGAGAAATATCAGGAACAGAACTGCGAAATGTTCTCCACTTTCATTGACCTTATCAAGGCTTTTGATACAGTCAGCAGAGAAGGACTGTGGAAGATCATGGCAAAATATGGCTGTCCACGAAAGTCTGTCCAAATAGTGCGGCTATTTCATGATGGTATGCAGGCAAGAGTACAGGAAAATGGTGAACTGTCTGAACCCTTTCCTGTCACCAATGGAGTGAAGCAAGGATGTGTCCTGGCACCAACACTGTTCAGCCTCATGTTTTCAGCCATGTTGATGAATGCCTTCGAGAACGACGACATTGGAATAGACATCAACTACCGTGTGGATGGAAAGTTATTCAATCTCAGAAGGCTGAAAGCTAAAACCAAAATTAACAGCGACACCGTCAGAGAGCTCCTGTTTGCTGATGATTGCGCTCTATACGCCAACTCAGAGGCGGACATGCAACATAATGTCACAGCTTTCTCACATGCCTGTGCCAACTTTGGGCTCAATATCAACTTGGAGAAGACTGTAGTTATGTACCAGCCAGCTCCAGGGAATAATCACACTGTGCCGAATATCAAAGTGAATGGTCATAGACTAAGTGTTGTGGAAAAATTCACCTATCTTGGCAGCACTGTGTCACAAGCTGCCACAATTGATGACGAAGTGAATGCAAGAATCTCCAAGGCCAGTGTGGCCTTTGGCAGACTGTACAAGAATGTATGGGACAGAACTGGAATAAGCCTGCAAACAAAGCTAAAAGTCTACAAAGCAGTTGTATTATTCACACTGCTATATGCTTGTGAAACCTGGACTGTTTATCAGCGACACGCTAGGAAATTAAACCACTTCCACACAGTCTGCCTAAGGAAGCTACTGAAGATTAAATGGCAAGACAAGATCCCAGACACTGAAGTCCTAGAAAGAGCATCCATGTCCAGTATTCACACTCTACTGATGAAGAATCAGATTCGCTGGGCTGGTCACTTGACTCGCATGCCAGATCACAGGCTCCCTAAACGAATTTTTTACAGCGAACTGCGTTGTGGTAAACGCTCCCAAGGCGGCCAGAGGAAACGCTTTAAAGACACTCTGAAAATCTCTCTGAATGCTTTTGGAATTCATCATGACACCTGGGAGACTGCAGCAAGAGACCTAAATTCGTGGCGTGCATCATTACACAAGGGTGCAATCATGCGTGAGGCAACCAAGACTGCAAGAGCTGTAAAGAGAAGGCAGGACAGAAAGACCACTGCAGGAAATCCTCCTCCAGAAACGACAAGCATTCTTTGTCGACATTGTCAAAGAACATTTCGAGCCAAAATAGGCCTTATCAGCCATCTTAAGACCACGGCTCCATACTTTCAACCCCACTGGATGAAATGAATGGTCATCATCATTCTTGATGGACAAACAACATATCATCTCCTTGTAAAATAGGTCGTCTAGCTGAATTATAATCTGGAAATGTCCAAGCTTTCGTGATTTTGTTCCTTAATCATCTTAGTGGTTCTTGTGCTCTCTCCAAACCATTGGAATTCAAACATTTTTAAGCGACTAGATAGCAACTTGTTTATTTCCTAGAAAGTTATACATAAAATACTGCAATACTATTTTTTTTTTAAACCCGTATCTCACAAACTGGAGCCGCGACATATACAGTTTATATTTGGGTTTAGCAGGCCTCATTTATGCAAAACCAGATTTAAAACGTCTGGTATTTGTGCGGTTGTGTAATGGTTCATGAGTCTCTTCCAGGCAACTGTTGTTAGTTACTCTGGCAGTCCAAGGCTTTCGAGACATTCCTCTCAGTAACAACATCTCTGCTTTTCCAAGCTTTTCCTAACGTTTTCATTAACATTCTACGATCTGCTGCCATACAGCAAAAGAGATGCCAAACAGCATTTCAGCATTCTATTTCTTATTATATTCAGTAAGAGTAATAAGACAGTTTTCATTAATGTAAATGCAGCTCTTGCATGACCCATACTATTATTAATATCTGTCGTAGATATTCCATCTGATGTTATAATTACCTTGATATGTACATGTATCAACCTGCTTACGCAGTTTTATGTCTATTGTTATCTCAAAATGAAAGAGAGTGATAGAAGGGCAGAATGTTAGACGGGCCTGCGTGCCAAATTCTTAACCCTTTGAAAATAAAGTGTGTTCGTTCGTTCGTTCGTTCGTTCTTTGATGCAACATTAATGCCCTACATTTATTCTCATCCTGTACACGTGGATCCCGAAAGTGTTTAGGTAAAATCGGTTGTTGCATATACTGTGTTGAGCAGATATGAGTCAAGAACCGACATCTTATCCGTCAGGCGATAATTCAACAGCAAGAGAAAAGTCTCAATACTTATGGTACCAGTTGTAGTCTGATAGCGTGTCTGTCTGGCTTTTCCTCGATGTCGTGAGTGTCGCCAGCTCCCGTGGACGCTCCCTGCAGCATTATTATCTCTAGGCTATGATGATTGCTCTGTTCTTCAACTCTATACACATCATCCCAATGGACGCTCCCTGCAGCATTATTATCTCTAGGCTATGATGATTGCTCTGTTCTTCAACTCTATACACATCATCCCAATGGACGCTCCCTGCAGTATTATTATCTCTAGGCTATGATGATTGATCTGTTCTTCAACTCTATACACATCATCCCAATGGGCGCGGACCGCATCTATCTTATCGTGCACCAATACCCCACTCAGCGGTGCACATCCAGGCAGGCTATCCGCCAGCTCATTTCTTACCACACCAGCATGCCCTGGGGGAAAGGATCAACCAGATGTTCCTATCGTTGGTGTTGATTATAGAAGCATGCCAATCTGCATGAAAAGTGCCTGTCTTCACCTTTCTCAGTTAGTTAGTTAGTTAGCCGCAGTTGCAACTTCACAGCAACGGGTCTTCCCCATTAAGCTCCGTTCCTGTGCCAGTGAATATCACACAAAACGCTCCGCACTGCCCAATATGAAAAGTGCAAAAGACAGTAGTCTCGACAAACAACAGCCGGCACAGATACACTGTGCATAATGCCGCCGCCAGAATGTCAACACAATAGTCCCCCACGAAACACCCAGTTAATCTCTGATGGAATCGGCAGTCATTTTCCCATCTGGATGTTTCCTAGATATTCGCCCACACGGTATACGAAAATACAGTTCATCGTCGATGGTAGTGGCAGTCAACCGAGCAAGTGCTTTTTCTAGGGCGGCAGCCACGCATTTCTGCATAAGGCAAAAACCGGTCAACTCTTGGGCATAGCCAGCTGCCATCGCTCCGAACATGCAGTCACGTTCCGAAAAACCTCGGGCAGATTCAAAAGCATTTCACACGAAACTCACAGCTCACAGTGTCGCGCCACGAACTCACTCAGTAGCAGGGCGACGGAACCATCAAGCCTTCTTAGTCGCCTCTTACGACATGTGTGGTAGGCTACAGTGTTGCTATTCTTTGCTTCCCTTATGGGCCTCGGCAACACACGGTTCTTACCTTTCTCAGTAAAGTGGGTAAATGGTGCTAGCCTCAATATTTGTATAGGCCAGCCGCCACTTGACTAGTTATGCAGTCAGTGGCGCACGGGAATTCTTTGCTTTCCAGAACATGTTTGGCGCCCATCACAAGCTGCGTTGATCCGTAAGCCCAGGTCAGTTATAAAAACGAGTATGCTTCCTCGTTGAGGCTTCGACCCCATGACAACTGAACCTGCAGGACAAGCAAGCGAGCCTCTGCTCTACCGCGACTTCCATCCCCCATAGTTGTAGTCCGTTAGACCATGCGCCTAGTGTCCGACGCTCAGTGAAACCATGAACTATAATTCATTACCCTGACCTTACAGCCTTGTTGAAAGTTTCCTATTCTACCATAGTGTGTAGAGGCACCTAACAGCCTTATGAAAAACATTCCTATTCTACCTTGAAGTTTAGTGGTACTTGTAAAGCCTTGTTTAGTCTGTCCTCTTCTACCTTGGATTGTATAGATATCCTTTCAGTTTTGTTTAACGTTTCCTTTCCTACCCAGGAGTGTAGCGGACAGACTGCAACATTGCTAGTCTATCCTCTTCTACCTTTAAGCGTAGAGGTACATTCAGTGTTGTTTAAACGTCCCTCTTCTATTCTGAGCCAGAGCTTTGGCAAACGGGTTACGAAGGCAATTCGCAGTACTTGCAATCGTGCATACCTTACTTGAAACACATCTGTACGGTGATTTCGAAACAAACCGCTTTGCGCCCATTTATTTGCAATGGTACGAGCTTCAGAATGAAATGACCACCTACTTAAGGCAATCGTGATTGGTAAATCAAAATCAGACAAAGCAAATTATGGGATAGGCTGCGACGTCCCATAAAGGATATACAAGTGACTTGTTAACGTAGACCATTGGATGTCGAGGTGTCTGGCAACAATGAATAGAACCCGGAGAAATTAAGTCGATATTCTAGCATGGGGTGTAGAGGTAGGTTCCATGCAACAATGAATAGAACAAGTAGCAATGAAGTCGATATTCTAGACTGGGAACGAACGAACGAAGGAACGAACTTTATTTTCAACATTGGGCTTGCGAGCCTGTCTTACATTCGGCCACTCCAATCACGCATATTTTGTTCATCACATAGGAAACAAAACCATTGTCAAATGAATGTTATAAACATACACAATGCATGTTACTATGAGACACATCCCACACCCACCCACACATCCCCCAACAACCACACATCCCCCGCATACACATCCCCAACCACACACACACACACCCCATGCACACATAATTCCCTCACCCATCCATCACATCCCTCACCCACACATCCCCCACCCTCACACATCTCCCACCCATCACGCATTTCCTCATACACATCCTTCCACACACACACAACCACCCATCCACACACATACACCCCCATTCACACATACATGCACCACCACCCACCCACCCTAAACCTACACATATCTCCCCACCCACACACATACATTCCCCACTCATCCCATAACTCACACACACTCACTTATTCACATATCCTACACCACCCACTCAAACACCCCCAACCACCCAGCCAAACATAATCCCCCAACCACAAATTCCACACCCACACACACACATTCCCCCGCCAAGCCACACATCTCGCACCTATTGATACACACATCCCGCACCACCAAACATCTCCAGCTTACACGCATCCACTACTCATATAATTTCCCCTACCCACGCACACATCACGCACCCACTCACACACATCCTCCACCCATCACCCAACCTACACACACTCACCCACACAATCTTCCACGCATCCCCCAATCACCCATCCCGCAACCAGACATCCCTTAACCACACATTCCTTAACCACAAATAGCCCCGCCCACACACACACCCTCCCATATACACATCCCCTCCCACACACATATTTCCCCACCCATACCAACCCTTCAGCCACACATCCCCACAAACACATCTCCCCACCCACCAACACATCCCCCAATCCACTCACATACACCTCCAAACCACACGCACCCCACCATCCACATATGCATCCCCGAACCACCCACACATCTCCACCCACACACATATCCCCACCCTCACACTCATCCCCCATCCATAGACACATACCCACGCCATCTACACATACCACACACACCCACCCACACACCCCACGCACCCAAACACATACCCCCACGTACGCATCCCCACCCACACACACACAATTATCCTCCAAACAACACGTTCCTGATCCACAAATATACCCACTACCTGCACATTTCCCACCTTCCTTGCATCCTCCCACACACATCCCTCAACCACACATGTCTCCACCCACCCACACATCCCCAGTCCACCACACATCCCCCACTAACATACACACATCCCCCATCCACAAAAATCCCCCGCACATCCCACACCTAAACACATCTCCCCACCCCCCCCCCACACACACACACACACATCTTCTCCGACCAAATAACAAACAAGCACTCACCCACCAACATTTCCTCCATACCCACCCACACACCTCCAAGGACCTAGCCAAACACATTTCCCCCAAACACACATCCCCCACCCACCCACAACATCTCCTCGCCAACGCACACATCCCGCACCTACCACACACATATCTTGCACACACCCACACATCCCTTAGTGACACAAATTCACACCCACACTACCTCCCCCACCAACTAGAACATTCCGCACCCACCACATACACATTGCCCACCCGATCCCCCAACCTACACACACTCACCCATCCACACATCATCAGCTCACCCACACCCAATCACTCATCCCGCAACCGCACATACCCCCCCCCCCTCCACACACACCACCCATACACATAATCCCCTCCCCATACAATCTCCCAACGCATACACACATCTCCCACACACACGATCCCCAGTCACACATCCGCACCCACACACATCTCCCCACACATCAACACTATTACCCCATCCTCCCACACACAGCCCACAACCCACACATACATCCCAGACCCAACAAAGCGTCCCCCACCCACACACATCCCTCACAAATACACATATACCCCACACCACCTACACACATCCATACACCACCAATGCACATCCCACCTACACATTCCGACCTTCCGACACTCACACATACCATACCTACCAACCCCCACACACCCATCCACCCAATCACATACCCCCAAACGCACACACACATCCTGCACCCACACGTCCCTGATCGACACACACATCCCTACCAACCCGCATATTTTCCGCCCACCCTCGCATCCCCCACACCCATCCCTCACCAACGGATCTCCCCAACAACAACACACACCCCCCACTCACACACATCTTCCCACCCACTCACCCATCCCCAACCTATACACACATGTCTTCCCACACCACCACCACACAATCCCCACACACATACATCGACACACACAAACACACTCTCTCTCTCTCTCTCTCTCACACACACACCTGCACATCTAGACACATACATGATGCCCTACATAATAAGTGAAACTAATATGAACACACTTCCACACTTTACACACACATGCATTGACAGCATCATCACACCAACACATGGAATAACTGACATAAACATAATGAAATAAGCAGTGAATATATTTCATGTTAAATTCAAGTGGCAGTAAACATGCTAATAGTAAAGATGAGGATACAGATACAAATATGGAATAGCATGTCACATGACATGCATGCCCTCAAATTTCTCTCTGCCTCGCTCTGTCTCTCTCTGCCTCTCTCTCTCTCTCTCTCTCCCTCTCTCTCTCTCTCTCTCTCTCTCTCTCTCTCTCTCTCTCTCTCTCTCTCGCCCTCTCTCTATCTATCTATCTCTCTTTTTCACTCACTCATACATACCCTATCACGCTATCTGGCTCATACTCACTCACACGCTTTTTCAATCACTCTCTCACCCACTCTCTCACTCACACATACATACATAAACACACATACAGATACACTCCCATACTCACACATACACACAAGCACACGCATGCACATATACACACATACATACACACATACACACACATACATTAACACGCAACACAACACATACACACGGACACACATATACGCACATGCACGCATACATATAAATACACCCATGTACACACATAGACACATTTACACGATCATACATACATATACAAACACACACACATAGACACATGCACACACATATACATACATACATACATACATACATACATACATACATACATACATACATACATACATACATACATACATACATACATACATACATACATACATACATACATACATACATACATACATACATACATACATACATACATACATACATACATACATACATACATACATACATACATACATACATACATACATACATACATACATACATACATACATACATACATACATACATACATACATACATACATACATACATACATACATACATACATACATACATGCATACATACATACATACATACATACATACATACATACATACATACATACATACATACATACATACATACATACATACATACATACATACATACATACATACCTACCTACCTACCTACCTACCTACCTACCTACCTACATGCATAGCATGCATGCATGCATGCATAGCATACATACATACATACATACATACATACATACATACATACATACATACATACATACATACATACATACATACATACATACATACATACATACATACATACATACATACATACATACATACATACATACATACATACATACATACATACATACATACATACATACATACATACATACATACATACATACATACATACATACATACATACATACATACATACATACATACATACATACATACATACATACATACATACATACATACATACATACATACATACATACATACATACATACATACATACATACATACATACATACATACATACATACATACATACATACATACATACATACATACATACATACATACATACATACATACATACATACATACATACATACATACATACATACATACATACATACATACATACATACATACATACATACATACATACATACATACATACATACATACATACATACATACATACATACATACATACATACATACATACATACATACATACATACATACATACATACATACATACATACATACATACATACATACATACATACATACATACATACATACATACATACATACATACATACATACATACATACATACATACATACATACATACATACATACATACATACATACATACATACATACATACATACATACATACATACATACATACATACATACATACATACATACATACATACATACATACATACATACATACATACATACATACATACATACATACATACATACATACATACATACATACATACATACATACATACATACATACATACATACATACATACATACATACATACATACATACATACATACATACATACATACATACATACATACATACATACATACATACATACATACATACATACATACATACATACATACATACATACATACATACATACATACATACATACATCCGTCTTGACAGACGATAGTTTGGTACATTGTGCTTTAAAAAGGCTTAATAACTACGATCCATGGCGGTGGCGAGTGTGGCTGGTAAGGCCAATTCTTGCTGCAAATGTTTGCCCACAGTAGGTGCATGTGAAAACATGGTCACTTCCACCATTTTGCATCATCTTACGTCTCTCACGCTCTGTGTGTGCTTTATCTGCAATCTTTTTCTCCTTTGCCTTTATTCCGTTTCTGATAGTTGCCCTCCATGCAACACGTTCAGCGGCGACGTGCTCCCAATGTGCATTATCAATGCCTGTATGAATCATGTCCCGCTTACACACATCTTTGTATCGTAGTAGAGGCCGACCCTGAGATCTCCTACCTGTCTGTAATTCACCAAAAAAGATGTCCTTTGGTATTCTACCATCATCCATCCTCCTAACGTGTCCTATCCATCTAAGTCTACGAAGACTGAGCATGGAATACACCGTCACACAACCTGATCTTTCCAATACTTCAGTATTTGTGATTTTGTCTTGCCACTTAATACCAAGTATTCTTCGCAGACACCGCATATGAAAGCTGTTTAAACGTTTCTCTTGTCGTGAGTAAGTTGTCCAGGTTTCACTGCCATAAAGAAGAGTACTAAGGACACAAGCTTGGTAGACGAGGACTTTTGTTTTGGCAATAAGCTTCCTGTTCTCCCAGACTCTTTTTGCTAACATGTTCATTGTTGTTGCTGCCTTGCCAATCCTGATGTTGATTTCCTGATCGAGGGATAAAATTGCTATTTACCTCTGATCCTAGATATGTAAAATGGTCTACTATCTCCAGTTCGGCGTCGTCAATAAAGATTGATGGTACACCATGTGCACCTTGTGACATAATCTGTATCTTCTTTTTGTTAATTGTTAAACCAAATTCATAACAAGCATTGGAGAATGTAGATAGTAGATGTTGTAATTCTTCCTCAGAGTGGGTCGTAATCGCAGCATCATCCGCAAAAAGCAACTCTCTGATTAGTACCCTGCTAATTTTGGTCTTGGCCTTCAATCTCTGAGCATTATAGAGGCCACCATCTGAGCGTGAGTGAATGTATATACCATCATCCTGATCACGAAAGGCATATTTCAGTAGAAGTGAAAAGTATATCCCAAAGAGGGTGGGGGATAGAAACCTGGTGCACTGGTTTTACAGCCTGCGATTCAGATGTTGTCCTAGCCCCAAGCACCCATTGAAGCAGGCAGGCTGTGGCGGATCAGCACCCAATTGGCTGGGGGCTGCCCAGCTTGAGGCGGGCGGGAGCTGATCAGTGACACCTGTAGGTGTCTCCACCGTCAGAGGCAACGCGTGGCGCCCCATGTCTACGCCAACTGACAAGGACTTATAACCCGTAACAGTTGCCTCTCGCTTTGATTCCGAGACCGGTTAAGACCAGGGATGGAGTTATTGCCTCTCCATAGCACAAAGCCTGGGCTAAAATAAAGAAACCATGTGTTGCCCATGCAGCATGATCCCTCTCTCGGCCTGCCTAGTTCACTCCAGAGGAAAGTTGACACCTATAATCTGGAACAAGACAAGCTGCAGAAGCTGCCGGATCAGCAAAGCAATGCTCTAACTGTCCGCCTGTCGGAGCTTCGATCCTAGACCAGCTGCCAACCAAGGCTTAGGGCATGGTCTGCCCTGCCATGACTTATTTTGTCTTTGGGTTGCATTTCCTCGTACCAGGATAAGGCTAGTACTCTCCCAATTGCGCTCTTCCGCCCGAAGCCGTTGGCACAATGTGGGGTGTCGGGTTTGGTAAGCGCCGCCCAACATTCGGCGATGACAGAAAGCAGGTAGTACCGTCTACTGTCATACGGTAGCTCAGTCATATCTGACTAAGACCTGACTTAACATGCATACATACATACATACATACATACATACATACATACATACATACATACATACACACACACACACACACACACATACACAAACACACACACACATACATACATACATACATACATACTTACATACATACACACACACACACATACACACACATACACATACATATATACATACATACATACATACATACATACATACATACATACATACATACATACATACATACATACATACATACATACATACATACATACATACATACATACATACATACATACATACATTACATACATACATACATACATACATACATACATACATACATACATACATACATACATACATACATACATACATACATACATACATACATACATACATACATACATACATACATACATACATACAAACATACACATACATACATACACACACACACACATACACACACACATACATACATACATACATACATACATACATACATACATACATACATACATACATACATACATACATACATACATACATACATACATACACTACATACATACATACATTACATACATACATACATACATACATACATACATACATACATACATACATACATACATACATACATACATACATACATACATACATGCATACACACAGACACACAGACACACAGACACACAGACACACAGACATCACAGACATACACAGACATACAGCACATACACACATACACACATACACACATACATACATACATACATACATACATACATACATACATACATACATACATACATACATACATACCTACCTACCAACCTACCTACCTACCTACCTACTTACCTACCTACCTACCTACCTACATGCATACATACATACATACATACATACATACATACATACATGCATACATACATACATACATACATACATACATACATACATACATACATACATACATACATGCATACATACATACATACATACATATGTATTGGTACATATGGTACATTGTGCTTCAAAAAGGCTTAATAGCTACGATCCATGGCGGTGGAGAGTGTGGCCAATTCTTGCTGCAAATGTTTGCCCACAGTAGGTGCATGTGAAAATATGGTCATTTTCACCATTTTGCACGATCTTACGTCTCTCGCGCTCTGTGTGTGCTTTATCTGCAATCATTTTCTCCTTTGTCTTTATTCCATTTCTGATAGTTGCCCTCCATACAACACGTTCAGCGGCGACGTGCTCCCAATTAGCATTATCAATGCCTGTATCAATCATGTCCCGCTTACGCACATCTTTGTATCGTAGTAAAGGCCGACCCTGAGATCTCCTACCTGTCTGTAATTCACCAAAAAAGATGTCCTTTGATATTCTACCATCATCCATCCTCCTAACGTGTCCTATCCATCTAAGTCAAAGAAGACTGAGCATGGAATACACCGTCACACAACCTGATCTTTCCAATACTTCAGTATTTGTGATTTTGTCTTGCCACTTAATACCAAGTATTCTTCGCAGACACCGCATATGAAAGCTGTTTAAACGTTTCTCTTGGCGTGAGTAAGTTGTCCAGGTTTCACTGCCATAAAGAAGAGTACTAAGGACACAGGCTTGGTAGACGAGGACTTTTGTTTTGGTAGTAAGTTTCCTGTTCTCCCAGACTCTTTTTGTTAACATGTTCATTGTTGTTGCTGCCTTGCCAATCCTGATGTTGATTTCCTGATCGAGGGATAATTTGCTATTTACCTCTGATCCTAGATATGTAAAATGGTCTACTATCTCCAGTTAGGCGTCGTCAATAAAGATTGATGGTACACCATGTGCACCTTGTGACATAATCTGTGTCTTCTTTTTGTTAATTGTTAAACCAAATTCATAACAAGCATTGGAGAATGCAGATAGTAGATGTTGTAATTCTTCCTCAGAGTGGGTCGTAATCGCAGCATCATCCGCAAAAAGCAACTCTCTGATTAGTACCCTGCTAATTTTGGTCTTGGTCTTCAATCTCTGAGCATTATAGAGGCCACCATCTGAGCGTGAGTGAATGTATATACCATCATCCTGATCACGAAAGGCATATTTCAGTAGAAGTGAAAAGTATATCCCAAAGAAGGTGGGGGTTAGTACACAACCTTGATTAACTCCACTCTTGATTTCAAACTCTTCTGAAGTTGAGCCATCAAACTTGATTATACCCTTCATGCCTGTGTGGAACGATTCCACAATGGACAGAAGAGGTGGTGGGCAGCCAATCTTCTTTAGTGCTTTGAACAGACCCTCACGACTGACCAAATCGAATGCCTATGTGAGGTCGATGAAGGCAATAAACAGTGCTGGTTTTGTTCCCGGCATTTTTCTTGCATCTGTCGCAATGAGGATATCTTATCAATGGTAGACCGGTTCTGACGGAAGCCGCAGTGTGATTCGGGGTAGACTTGGTCTCCCAGGCCTTGAAGTCTGCGCAGGACAATTCTGGCAAATACTTTCCCAACAATACACAGAATAATTGTTACAGTCGCTCCGATCTCCCTTGTTCTTGTACAGCGTTATGATGTTTGAATCTGTGAAATCCTGTGGTACTTGTCCTTCTCGCCAGCATAGCTCTATTAGCTGATGGATCTGTAGAGCGAGTGTGTCTTGCCCACTCCTGATCACCTCTATTGGAATCCCATCCTTACCTGGAGCCTTGCCAGATGCAAGTTCATTTATAGCACACTTAACTTCTGTTATAGTGGGAAGTGTGTCCAGGTGGTCAATAGTTGGTAGGGCCTCTATGGCGTTGAGGGCATCATCCGCTAGCTTGGTCTCACTTGAGTAAAGCTCTAAATAGTGCTCGACCCATCTATCCTTCTGCTGTTTCTTATCCGTGATGATTTCTCCAGTCAAGGTTTTCAGTGGTGCGCTTCTTTTGATCATTGGACCACAGGCTTTCTTTATCCCTTCATACATGCTTCTGATGTTTCCCTTATCACTTGCGATTTAAATAGACTCACATAACTTGATCCAATAGTCATTCGCACACTGCCTGGCAGCCTTTTGTACATCCTTTCTCGCTTGCTTCAGCTCACTCAGAGTGTTACGCGTTGGTCTTTCCTTGTTTCTTAAGAGAGCTATCTTCTTTTTATCAATCAAGGGCTGCAGTATCTGGCTGTTTGCCGCAAACCAGTCCTGCCTCGTATGATCCACAGTGCCGTCAACCTCTACCGCTGTTTTATAAATAGTTTCCTTAAGTTTACTCCATTTATCATTTACTATACAATTTTATGATGTATCATTGAAAGCGTCTTCAATTTGCTGTTGAAATTCAAAGCACTTTCCAGGATCGTGAGTGTTAATAATATTAATCCTGGGGCTAGACTTGTGTTTAGCTGTGTAGATTCTCTTTGGTCTCAGTCTAACCCTTGCAACAACCAAAGAATGATCTGTATCACAGTCAGCACTGTGGTAACTTCGAGTTAATGATGTATGGTTCAGATGTTGTCTCCGTGTGATAATGAAGTCCAGCTGATGCCAATGGCCGGATCTTGGATGTTTCCATGTGACCTTATGCATCGCTTTTGTTTTAAAAAAGGAGTTTGTAATACATAGGTCATTTCTAGTGCAATGCTCCAGCAGCCTTTGCCCATTATCATTCATGCGACCGATGTTGTATTTTCCAAGGCACACTGGCCATGAACTCGAGTCCTTGCCCACACGAGCATTGAAATCACCGAGCATATAAATGTAGTCGGATTTTGGAACTGCCTTGATCGCAAAGTCTAGCTGCTCATAGAACGCATCCTTCACATCATCAGAGGAATCCAGTGTCGGTGCATATGCAGTGAGAATGGTGGCATATCCACAAGAGGTTGCCAAGCGCAATGATAATAATCTTTCATTACCTCCAGCTGGGATATCAATTATTCCCAGTAGCGAATTCTTCACTGCAAAGCCCACACCATGTTGCCTTTTTTCTGCCTGCCCTCTTCCCTTCCAAAAAAAAAGGTGTAATTGTTTTCCCTGAGTGACCCTTCCTCAGCGAGGCGAGTCTCCTGCAGGCCAGCAATATCAATGTTAAGACGATTGAGTTCAGCATCAATCACAGCCGTTTTTCTCACATCGTCAATATTTGTCAAGTCAGTGGAAAATCCTGGACACATGGTTCTCACGTTCCAGGTTGCAAGCCGTAGCTTGAGGTTTCTATTATTCTTTTTTATTAGTACCTGGTGCATTGGTTTTACAGCCTGCGATTCAGATTTTGCCCTAGCCCCAAATACCCATTGAAGCAGGCAGGCTGTGGCGGATCAGCACCCAATTGGCCGGGGGCTGTCCAGCTTGAGGCGGGCGGGAGCTGATCAGTGACACCTGTAGGTGTCTCTCACCGTCAGAGGC